>PVLC010014679.1:0-14945 GCA_004027655.1 Graphiurus murinus | reverse complement strand
AATTAGGCTGCAGGTGTAGCTTGGAGGTAGAACACCTCTGAGTTCCATCCCCAGTACCACACACACATACAAAAGAGTTCATAATTAAGCCAGACATAATGATGCATACTGTAATACTTGTACTTGAGAGGCTAAGACAGCAGGACCACAGGTTTGAGGCCAGTCTCAGAAATTTAGTGAGACTCTGTTTCAAAAAAAAGGGGGGGGGGAGGGCTGAAGGTAGAATGCCCCTGGGTTTAATCCCCAGTACCCAAAAAAAAGAGTTAAGAATTGGCTGGACCTGGTGGCACATGCCTTTAATCCCAGTACTTGGGAGGCTGAAACAGGAGGATCACAGGATCAAAAACAGCTTTAGCAAATTAATGAATCCCTGTTTCAAAACAAAGAGGAGCCGGACTAGTGTCACATACCTGTAATCCCAGTACTTGGGATGCTGAGACAGGAGGATTGCAGGTTTGACGTCAGCCTCAGCAACTTAATGAGACTCTCAACAACTTAGCAAGAGCCTGTTTCAAAGATAAAAATAAAATAGGACTGGGAATGTGGCTCAGTGATAGGACCTCTCCCACCCCCCTCTACCCTCTGGCCCAGGTTCAATCCACAGTACCACACACACACACACACACACAAAGGGCTGGGAGTATTGCTCAGAGGTAGAATGCCCCTGGATTCAATCCCCAGTATCAATAGAATAAAATAAGAGTTCAGAATTTCAGAATGGAGTCTTTCATCTTTATCTCAGTGAATATGTGCCTGTAGTTATTGGACTTGGGCCTCAGGACTTTGTTCTATTTTCTGGACCTTCAGATAAGAAGCTATATCCCTTGCAAGGATCTCATGGCAATTGTATGGACAGTTCTCTTTTCATGGAAGTTTCTGCAGTTTCTTATTAAGTAGGAGGAAACTCTTCCCCTAAAGAAGAGAATCAGGTAGACCAGACCCTGGTTGTGGCCCAGGGTTCTTTGTGGGTCTGTCTGTGGATGACTGTTCATTGGTATCATAGGAATTGCATTGCTGAGCCCAAGAGTGAGTCAGGATGATGTTCTTCTATTCTCACAGTTGCTACCTCCAATGCAGAACAGACAAATCCAAAGGCATTTCAGTGGACTCCCTAGAAAAGTTTTTTTTTTTTTTTTTTTTCAGTACTGGGGATTGAACTCAAGGGCATTCTACCTTCAAGCTACACCCCCAGCCCTAATTTTTTTTTTTTTTTTTTTTTTTTTGCGGTACTGGGGATTGAACTCAGAGGCATTCTACCTCCGAGCTACACCCCTGTTTTTTATTCTTTATTTTGAAACCGAGTCTCACTAAGTTGCAGAGTGCCTCACTAGGTAGCTGAGGCTAGCCTCGAACCCGGATCCTCCGGTCTCAGCCTCCCAAATGCTGGGGTTACAAGCGTGCGCCACCACGCCCGGCTCCACAGAAAAGATGTTTATGTGTCTGAAAGTAATATCATTTGAATTTTGATCCTGTCTCTGTTCCTAGGTTGCAAGAGTTTAAGACATCATGCAAAGCAGTGGTAATATGGTTTTGACAAGCCTTACAGAGGAACTAAAAAACCTGCGACACAAGGATAGCAGTAGGGACCAATCACATGCTGAAATGAAGAAAGGAAGCTAACAAATGTACTAGATAGCTCCTTTTTTGTACAAGATAGTCCTGACGACCATTAACTTTGTGGGTGAAAGGGGAAGGGAAGAAGGGAGGAAGAGAGGGAAGGAGGAAGGGAGGAAGGGAGGGAGGGAGGGAATGGGAACTGAACACAAAGGCACTCTACCCCTGGGTGTGTGTGTGTGTGTGTATGTGTGTGTGTGTGTGTGTGTGTGTGTGTGTGTGTGTGTGTTACTGGGGGTGGAACCCAGGGGCCTTCTTCCTCCGGGCTATACCCCCAGCCCTATTTTTTTTTTTTTTTGCGGTACTGGGGATTGAACTCAGGGGCATTCTACCTCCGAGCTATACCCCCAGCCCTATTTTTTATTCTTTATTTTGAAACCGAGTCTCACTAAGTGGCGGAGGGCCTCACTAGGTAGCTGAGGCTGGCCGCGAACCCAGATCCTCAGGTCTCAGCCTCCCAAATGCTGGGATTACAAGCGTGCGCCACTACGCCCGGCCAAGCCCTATTTTTTTATTTGGAAACATGGTCTCGCTAAGTTGCTGAGGCTGACTTTGAACCTGAACTCCTCGGTCTCAGCCTCCCAAGTACTGAGATTACAGGTGTATGCCACCAGGCCCCTGGCTCCCTAGTCCTTTTTCTTTCTTTCTTTTTTTTTTTTTTTTTTTTTTTTTGCGGTACTGGGGATTGAACTCAGGGGCGTTCTACCTCCGAGCTATATCCCCAGCCCTATTTTTTATTCTTTATTTTGAAACAGGGTCTCACTAAGTAGCGGAGTGCCTCACTAGGTAGCTGAGGCTGGCCGCGAACCCGGATCCTCCAGTCTTAGCCTCCCAAATGCTGAGATTACAAGCGTGTGCCACCACACCCGGCTTCTTTTTCTATTTTTTATTTTGAAATAAGGTCTCACTAATTTGCTGAGGGTCTCACTCAGTTGCTGAGGGTATCCTCAAATCTGTGATCCTGCTGTCTCAGCCTCCCAAGTACTGGGATTAGAGGCCCCATAACCATTAGTTTTTGTTTATTTGTTTTTTGGTACTAGGGATTAAACCTAGGGGTGTTCTATCTCCAGGCTACACCCTCAGCCCTATTTTATTTTTTATTTTGAAACAGGGTCCACTAAATTGCTGAGAGTCTCGCTAAATTGCTGAGTTTGTCCTTAAACCTGTGATTCTCCTGTCTCAGTCTCTCAAATACTGGGATAATAGGCATGCACCACCACACCCAGCTTTATTTTTATTTTATTTTATTTATTTATTTATTTTGCAGTACTGGGGATTGAACCCAGGGGCATTCTATCTCCAAGCTACATCCTCAGCCCTATTTTTATTCTTTATTTTGAAATAGGGTCTCATTAAGTTGCGAAGGGCCTCACTTAAGTAGCTGAGGCTGGCTGTGAACCTGTGATCCTCCTGTCTCAGCCTCCAAAGTACTGGGATTACAAGCGTGCACACCACTCCCAGCTTTTTTTTTTTTTTTTTTTTTTTGTGACAGGGTCTCACTAAGTTGCTGAGGCTGGTCTTAAACCTGTGATCCTCCTGTTTCAGCCTCCCAAGTACTGGGATTGCATGCATGCGCCACCATACCCAGCCCTATAAACATTAAGCTTGAGATTTCACTCCCACTTCACACTAGAATTAACCACTCAAATGGTAGGTTTTGTTTTTATGAACAATCAGATGTGGAAGGACAATTAGTAGATCAATTGAACATTCAACGAGGAACTCTGGAAATGGCACTTCTTTTTATTCAACATCTCAAGTGCCTGGATCTGTAATTTACCCTATCATACTGACCAATCCAATATCACAATTCATGCAGCATTGTTCTTTGCAGTACTTGTGTCATTTGGTTTATGTCAGCATACCAGAACAGACTTATTTCAAAAACTGCTTGTACCAAACAAAACAAATGATGATTTATTGGAGCAGCATTGCTGAGAGATTACAAGAACCCTGCACCTTGCACTTTGGGATCAGGAAAAAGAGACTGAAATACAGGTGATAAGCTTTCATTGCTGTAGAAACATTTTGCTGCTCCTTTTTTTGTGGCACCTTCTAGGCGATCAGCTGCATCAACATGAAGCTGAATATTTCCTCCCCCCCCACACACACACTGTCTGCCAGAAACTCATTGAAGTAGTTGATGGATGCAAACTTGTTTTTTTTTTCTGCGTGTGTGTGTGTGTGTGTGTGTGTGTGTGTGTGTGTGTGTGGTACTGGGGATCGAACTCAGGGGCATTCTACCTCTGAGCTATACCCCCAGCCCTATTTTTTTTTTTTTTTTTTTTTTTGCGGTACTGGGGATGGAACCCAGGGGCATTCTACCTCCGAGCTACAGCCCCAGCCCTATTTTTTATTCTTTATTTTGGAACGGGGTCTCACTAAGTTGCGGAGGGCCTCATGAAGAAGCTGAGGCTGGTCTCGAACCCAGATCCTCCAGTCTCAGCCTCCCAAATGCTGGTATTATAAGCGTGTGCCACCACACCCAGCTCTCAGCCCTGTTTTTTATTCTTTATTTTGAAACAGGGTCTCACTAAGTTGCAGAATGCCTCACTAGGTAGCTGAGACTGGCCTCGAACCAGGATCCTCTGGTCTCAGCCTCCCAAATGCTGGGATTACAAGCATGCGCTGAGGCTGGCCGTGAACCCAGATCCTCCAGTCTCAGCCTCCTGAATGCTAAGATTACAAGCGTGCGCCACCACGCCCGGCTAAAGTCCTTTTTATTTTTTATTCAATTTTTTGGGACTGAAACCAGGGGCATTCTACCTTCCAGCTACACCCCCAGCCCTATTTTATTTTTATTTGAAAACAGGGTCTTGCCGGGCGGGTTCACGGCCAGCCTCAGCTACCTAGTGAGGCACTCAGCAACTTAGTGAGACTCGGTTTCAAAATAAAGAATAAAAAATAGGGCTGGAGGTATAGCTCGGAGGTAGAACGCCCCTGAGTTCAATCCCCAGTACCGCAAAAAATAAATAAATAAAAAGGACTTTGAGGCCCAGTGTGGTGGTACATCCTTGTAATCCCAGTACTTGGGAGGCTGAGACAGGAGAATTGCATGTTCATGGCCAGCCTCAGCTACCAGCCTACTTAGTGAGGCCCTGTGCAACTTAGTGAGATCCTGTTGGCAAATAATTAAAAATAGGGCTGGGGGTGTAACTTGAAGGTAGAATGCCTCTGGGTTCAATTCCCAGTACCAAAAAAAAAAAAAAAAAAAAATACTGAGGTGCAATTCAGAGGTAGAATTCCCCTAGGTTTAAGCCCCAGTACAAAATTAATTGAGCCAAGCTTGGTGGTACATACCTGTAGTCCCAGTACTTGGCAGACTGAGACAGGAGGATCACAGGTTCGAGAAAAGCCTCAGCAAGTAGTGAGACTCTCATCAACAGAGTGAAACCCTGTTTCAAAATACAAATAGCCGGGCATGGTGACGCATGCCTGTAATCCCTGCACTTGGAAGGCTGAGACAGGAGGATCTCAGGTTTGAGGACAGCCCCAGCAAGAAGTGAGACTCATCAACCTAGGGAGACTCTGTTTCCAAATAAGAAATAAAATCAGGCTGAGGGTGTAGCTTGAAGGTAGAATGCCTCTGGGTTCGATTCCCAGTACTACAACAAATAAATAAGTAAATAAATAAATAGGACTGAGGACACAGCTCAGAGGTAGAATGACCCGAGGTTCAATCCCCAGTCCCTCTCTCTCTCTCTCTCTCTCTCTCTCTCTCTCTCTCTCTCTCTCTCTCTCAATCTCTCTCAATCTCTCTCACACACACACACACATACACACACACACACACACACACACACACACAGAATGGAAAGGAAAAAAGAAATAAAACTTCATCCTGTAGTCTGGTCTAAATACATTTTGATTTTATTTTAGGACTCTATTGAATGGTAATTTAGGTGATATATGGTCACAACCTGTACCGGGTTTATAAATATGTGCTTCTAAAATCTAAGCTCAAGGGAAACAAAGCAAAACAAAACAAAATATGAAAGCTGTATCCATTTGTAATAATAAGTGGATCAGGGTTGTTCTGTATCAAATGTTTCGTTACAAAACATGATAGAGGATAGGGTTATTGTGAGGCTTGCTAGAACACTATTATGCATTTTTACAAATAACAAAAGCTATTGAAAGTACTTTAAATGCTCTCAGGAAAACTGTTTTCTCTCCAACTGTATAATAATCTGAAATTTTAGGTCAAAATATTTATCACAAAGCCGGGCACAGTGGCACACACCTGTAACCCCAGTACTTGGGAGGCTAAGACAGGAGGATCACAGGTTCACAGTCAGCCTCAGCAATTATCGAGGACCTCCATAATTTAATAGGACCCTGTTTCAAAATAAAATCATAGAGCCAGAGTGGTGGCACACATTTGTAATCCCAATTCTTGGGAGGCTGAGACAGGAGGATCACAAGTTCGAGGACAGCCTCAGCAAGTGTCGAGACTCTTATCAACCTAGTGAGACCCTGTTTCCAAATAAGAAATAAAAAAATAGGTCTGGGGGTATAGCTCAGAGGTAGAATGCCATGCCCAGTACCACAAATAAATAAATAAAAATAAAATAGGATTGAGTTCAATTCCCAGTACCGCAAAAAAAAACCCCATATATATGTATATATATTTTTTCAGTACTCAGGGGCATTCTACCTCTGAGCTACATCCCCAGCCCTATTTTTTATTCTTTATTTTGAAACAGGATCTCACTAAGTTGCAGAGGACCTCACTAGGTAGCTGAGGCTGGCCGTGAACCCGGATCCTCAGGTCTCAGCCTCCCAAATGCTGGGATTACAAGTGCGCGCCACCACGCCCGGCCTCTGGGTTCAATTTCAAGTACCACAAAATAAAAGTATAAATAGATAGATAGATAGATAGATAGATAGATAGATAGATAAAAATAAAATAGGGCTGGGGGTGTAGCTCAGAGGTAGAACTCCCCTGGGTTTCATCCTGAGTACTACAGAGAAAAAAAAAAAAAAAAGAAACAGGGTCTCAATAAATTACTGAGGTTGGCTTCAAACCTGTGATCTTCCTGTCTCAACCTCCCAAGTAAAGAGATTACAGGCATGCACCACCATGCCCGGCTCTACTTTTATTTATTCATTTATTTATTTATTTATTTGCAGTACTGAGGATTGAACTCAGGGACATTCTACCTCCAAGCTATACCCCCAGCCCTATTTTTTTTTTTTTTTTTTTTTGCAGTACTGGGGATTGAACTCGGGCATTCTACCTCCGAGCTATACCCCCAGCCCTATTTTTTATTCTTTATTTTGAAACAGGGTCTCATTAAGTTGCAGAGGACCTCACTAGGTAGCTGAGGCTGGCCGCGAACCTGGATCCTTCGGTCTCAGCCTCCCAAATGCTGGGATTACAAGCGTGCATCACCACACCTGGCTTCCGAGCCCTATTTTTTATTCTTTATTTGGAAACAGGGTCTCTCTAAGTTGTAAAGGGCCTCACTAAGTACCTGAGACTGGCCTCGAACCCTGAACCTCCTGTCTCAGCCTCCCAATTACTAGGATTACAAGCGTGCGCCACCACGCCCAGCTCTCAAACTACTTTACAAGTGCTTCTCCACACCGAGAACAGGCTAGAACCACGGCTCTGCAAAAAGCCAGTCTTTCCAAAGCCATTTCCTCTCAGCTGGTCTGTCTTCACGTGGAACTCTTTGAGTTGGTCCTCTGCGAGAGGACGGCAGTTCTCATCATTTTTCGGATATTCCTGCCATCCCATTGCTTTCAGAGCTTTACCTGTGCTCTGCTTCCAAAGTGTGAGAGGACTTCCCCTTCCTCCACAACAGGGACAGAAAGGCCATTCTGGAGACAGCCTTCCTTTTTTTTTTTTTGCGGTACTGGGGATTGAACTCAGGGGCATTCTACCTCCGAGCTATACCCCCAGCCCTATTTTTTATTCTTTATTTTGAAACCGAGTCTCACTAAGTTGCGGAGTGTCTCACTAGGTAGCTGAGGCTGGCCTCGAACCTAGATCCTCCGGTCTCAGCCTCCCGAATGCTGGGATTACAAGCGTACACCACCACGCCCGGCTGACAGCCTTCCTTTTTATTTTCCTTTGGCTCAGGTGTGCTGTTGCCCTCCAAATCCTCCAGCTTGTCACGGTCTCTGTTCTCTGCGAAGTCTCCATTGCAGTCATCCTTCAGCTTCAGCGTGTTCAGGCACTCCCTCTTCCTGTCGGCGGTTGGGCGGGTCAACTTGGTCAGAGCTGATCTCAATTGGAGGGGTAGTGGCTAGAGGGACTCCCTTCGAGTGAGCTCAGAACTGCACTCCCAGTCAGTACCACTGGTTTGGTAACAGACTGGATTGGTAAATGCAGACTCCCAGCTGGAAAAAAGGGACCCTGATTTATGTTCCACTCTGTTAGCTTTCCAGGCGTTGGGCTTGGAAGGAGGTGGTGCAGGCTTAGGCCAGGTTCTTGTAGACTCTTGGAACCATGGTTGGCGATGTGGTCCCATTTGCATGGTGAGACCCTGGTGAGGTGAAGGCAGCAGCAGGATCCTCTTTGGAGACTTTTTTTTGATAACTAGCAACCTGAAGGGTTGCTTGGCCCTAGGTGGGTTTTCCACAGTCCAGAAGGGGCCCCAATAGGTCTGCATGGCTGCTTCTTTTGGTCAGCTTCTGGATTCAAAGAAGGAAAGTCTTCCTCTTCAGACTGCAACTCTTCTACCTTTTCTTCTTTCTTTTCTCCCCTAATCTCTGTTAGGTGGCTTTTCCTGGAAGGCACAGCCTTTCTGGGAGTGGAAATGGCCATTCCAGTGTCAATGGTTCCCTGTGCCACCTCCACTCTGCTGGCTCATGCCATCATGCCCTTGGGAAGAGCTGTGCCGACCACACAGGTTCCCTGTGACTCCAGCATACGGTCCCTTAGAGACACCAGAGTCCACAGACTCATGGCAGAACAGGGAGGGCTGGTGCTGGGAATCTCCTGTAGTTCATAAAGGCCCATTGTTTAAAAAAAAAAAAGCCATCAGAGGAATTGTTTGGCTTACTATAAATCTACCCTCTCCTCGGGGTGGGTGCTCTCCATGTTTTTCAAAGGCGGCTGTAGGTGATTTAGCTGACTGTAGTGTTGAGAAATTTAGCCAGGCAGGAACAAAGTCAGGCTTCGCTACTTAGGTCCAGTGTCTCTTTCCAGCGAGGTGAGACATCCAACCTCATGGCCAGGATGACTGGAGGCTACCCGCTGGACCTCCTAGGAGGTCTTCTTGTCAAAAGGGTGCTCAAGGAGTTTAGCCAGCAGCACGTCTTGTGATGAAAAAGCCCAGCTCTGTGTGACTCGCTCTCTCAGTGCCCTCAATTGCTCATCCTACACTTCTTAGTTCCTGACATGGATACAAAAAGGGGAAGGGAGGAAGGAAACTAGAACATAAGAAAATATTTGTTACATTTATCTATCTGTCTGTCTATTTTTGGTGCTCGGGGTTGAACCCAGGGGCATTCTACATCTGAGTTACACATCCAGCCCAATTTTTTTTTTTTTTTGTTTTGCGGTACTGGGGATTGAACTCAGGGGCATTCTACCTCCGAGCTACACCCCCAGCCCTATTTTTTATTCTTTATTTTGAAACAGGGTCTCAAGTTGTGAAGTGCCTCACTAGGTAGCTGAGAACCCGGATCCTCGGGTCTCAGCCTCCCAAATGCTGGGATTACAAGTGTACGCCACCACGCCCAGTTTTTTTTTTATTCCTTATTTTAGAACAGGATCTCACTAAATTGCTGAGACTGGCCGCGAACCTGTTATCCTCCTGTGTCAGCCTCCCAAATACTGGGATTACAAGCATGCACTACTATGCCAGGCTTATCTGTTACATTTAAAACGGGGGGTAAGGGAAACCAGGTGTGGTGGCACATGCTTGTAATCCCAGCATTCGGGAGGCTGAGACCGGAGGATCCGGGTTCGAGGCCAGCCTCAGCTACCTAGTGAGGCACTCTGCAACTTAGTGAGACCCTGTTTCCAAAGAAAGAATAAAAAATAGGGCTGGGGGTATAGCTCAGAGGTAGAATGCCTCTGAGTTCAATCCCCCCCCCAAATAAATAAATAAATAAATAAAAGGGGGGTAAGGGAAAAGAGCTATGTCTATGCTCACCTCATTCAACTTCCTTAAGTAACGGCACTATGATGTTGCTGAAATAAGTAATGCATGGACATTTGTACAGTGAGCGTGAACTGTTCATGACAAGGTCATAGCTAGAAAGACAAGTGGTCGCATGTTCGGGCAAGTAATATCATCAAGGTGACAGATCAAATATATAATATTAAAGCACTATAAAAGATCTTCTGCCCAGTGCGCTGCCCACCCGGAGCCCTAGTTCCTGAGCACTGCAGGTGCAGGCAGTGAGCCCTGGCCTCAGTATAGGGCAGGTTCCTGGCCCAGCCTGCCCCAGCCTTTTTTCTATTTTATTTTGAAACAGGGTCTAAATTGCCCGACTTCATCTTTTTCTTTTCCTTTTATATTTTGGTACTGGGGATTGAACACAGAAGCATTCGGCTTCCAATTTAGACCCCCAGCCTGATTTATTTCTTATTTGGAAACAGGGTCTTGCTAGGTTACTGAGAACCTCAATAAGTTGCCGAAGCTGGCTTTGAACCTGCAATTTTCCTGTCTCAGCCTCCCAAGTACTAGGATTACAAGGGTGCACCACCATGCCTGGCTATGTATGTATGTATGTATGTTTTACTTATTTATTTATTTACATATTTAGGTACTGGGAATTGAATCCAGGGGCATTCTATCTCTGAGCTACACCCCCAGTCCTATTTTTAAGTCTTGATTTTGAAACAGTGTCTCACTAAGTTGCAGAGGACCTCACTAAGTAGATGAGGCTGGCCAGGAACCTGCAATCCTCCTGTCTCAGCCTCCCAAGTTCTGGGATTACAAACCTGCAACACCAAACCCAGTGGGGGTTTATTTTTTATTTGAAAATGCGCAGGGTCACACTAAGTTGCTAGGCCATAGCTGGGCATGGTGGTGCACCCCTGTAATCGCAGGTTCAAGGCCAGCCTCAGCAATTTAGTGAGACCCTGTTTCAAAATAAAAAATAAAAAGGGCTAGGGTGTAGTTTGGAAGTAGAAAGCTCCTGGGTTTAATCCCTAGTACCTAAAAAAAAAAAAAAATTGATCTTCTCTCAGCCTTCCAACTGCTGGGATTGCAGGCATGCACTGCAATGCCCAGCTCTAATATAATTTTAATCTCCATTCCAGAAGTTTCCAGGTCTGGGTTTATTTGATGATATATATTTTTTTCTTTCTTTCTTTCTTTTTTTTTTTTTTTGTGGTACTAGGGATTGAACTCAGGGGCGTTCTACCTCCGAGCTACACCCCCAGCCCTATTTTTTATTCTTTATTTGGAAACCGGGTCTCACTAAGTTGCAGAGTGCCTCACTAGGTAGCTGAGGCTGGCCGCGAACCCAGATCCTCCGGTCTCAGCCTCCCGAATGCTGGGATTACAAGCGTGCGCCACCATGCCCGGCTTTTTCTTTCTTTCTTTCTTTCTTTTCTTTCTTTCTTCTTTCTTTGTTTCTTTCGCTGGGGATTGAACCCAGGGGCATTCTACCTCCGAGCTACACCCCCAGCCCTATTTTTTATTCTTTATTTGGAAACCGGGTCTCACTAAGTTGCGGAGTGCCTCACTAGGTAGCTGAGGCTGGCCGCGAACCCAGATCCTCCGGTCTCAGCCTCCCGAATGCTGGGATTACAAGCGTGTGCCACCACACCCGGCTCCCCTGTTTTTTATTCTTTATTTTGAAACAGGGTCTCCCTAAGTTGCAGAGGGCCTCACCAAGTAGCTGAGGCTGGCTGCGAATTCGGATCCTCCTATCCTCTTGTCTCAGCCTCCCAAGTGCTGGAATTACAAGCGTGTGCCACCATGCCTAGTTTATTTGCTGATTTATTTAAAAAATTTAGTGAGACCTTGTCTCAAAATTAAAAGCGGTTGTAGTGGGGCACTTCTGTAATCCTGGTACTTGGGGAGATTGAGATAGGAGGCCAGCTTCAGCAATTTATCGAGGCCCTCTGCAATTTAGTGAGACCATTTCCAAAAAAGCCAGCTATGATAGCGCAAGCCTGTAATCCTAGTACTTGGAGGCTGAGACAGGAAGATCACAGGTTTGAGGACAGCCTCAGCAAGTAGTGGGACTCATCAACCTAGTGAGACCTTGTTTCCAAATAAAAATAAAATGAAGCTGGATATGGTGGCACAGGTTCATAATTCCAGTACTTGGGAGGCTGAGACAAGAGGATCGCAGGTTCACAGCCAGTCTTAGCAAATTAGTGAGGTCCTCCACAGCTTGGTGAGAACCTGTTAAAAAATAAAAAACAAAGCCGGAAGTGATGGAGCACGCTTGTAATCCCAGTACTTGGGAGGCTGAGACAGGAGGATCCAGGTTTGAGGCCAGCCTCAGCTACTTAGTGAGGACCTTCACAACTTAGTGAGACCCTATTTCAAAATAAAGAAAAAAAAATAGGGCTGGGGATGTAACTCAGAGGTAGAATGCCCTGGGTTCAATCCCCAGTACCGGCAAAAACAAAATAAAGAACAATAGCCGGATGTGGTGGCTCAGGCTTGTAATCCCAGCATTTGGGAGGCTGAGACCGGAGGATCCGGGTTCTCAGCCAGCCTCAGCTACTTAGTAAGTGAGGCCCTCCGCAACTTAGTGAGACCCTGTTTCAAAAATAAAGGATAGCCGGGCGTGGTGGCGCACGCTTGTAATCCCAGCATTCGGGAGGCTGAGACCGGAGGATCCGGGTTCGCGGCCAGCCTCAGCTACCTAATGAGGCACTCCGCAACTTAGTGAGACTCGGTTTCAAAATAAAGAATAGGGCTGGGGGCGTAGCTCGGAGGTAGAATGCCCCTGAGTTCAATCCCCAGTACCACAAAAATAAATAAATAAATAAAAATAAAGGATAAAAAACTAGGGCTGGGGGTATAGCTTGGAGGTAGAATGCCTCTGAGTTCAATCCCCAGTACCGCAAAAAAAAAATAGGGCTGGGGGTATAACTCAGAGGTAGAATACCGTTGGGTTGGGTTCCATCCCCGATACACACAAAAATAAATAAAATAAAATAGGTCTGGAGGTGTAAATAGGAGATAGAATACCTCTTGGTTCCATCCTCAGCACCATACAAAATAATAATAATAATAAAATAGTGCTGGAGGTGCAGCTCAGAGGTGAGATTCCCCTGGGCTCAAGTCCGAGTACCACAAAAACAAAACCAAAGAGAAACAAAAAAACAGGAGTTACTGAAATCCTGGACTGCATGCAACCTAACTGGATACAATTTTAATTCCTTCTGTGTTACTGTTGCCCTGAACCTAGAACAAACAGGAAATAGATAATAAACCTCAGTTGATTTCATGAATAAGTGAATGAAGGACAGGGCTTGCTGTTTTCCTTTTGTTATTTTTTAATTTTTTAATTTTTTTTTTTTTTTTTCTTTTTGCGGTACTGGGGATTGAACCCAGGGGCATTCTACCTCCGAGCTACACCCCCAGTCCTATTTTTTATTCTTTATTTTGAAACAGGGTCTCACTAAATTGTAGAGGACTTTGCTAAGTAGCTGAGGCTGGCCATGAACCTGTGATTCTTCTGTCTCAGCCTCCCAAGTACTGGGATTATAAGTGTGTGATACCACGCCTGGCTCTGTTTTCCTTTTATATTGCATTTATATCTGCACTTTTTTCTTTTTTTGTGATACTGTGGTACTGGGAATTCTACTTCTGAGCTACACCTCCAATCCTATTTTGTTTTTGTTTTTTTGGAACAGTGTCTCCATAGGTTGCTGAGTCTCACTACTTGCTGAGGTTGTCCTGGACCCTTCAATCCTCCTGTATCAGCCTCCCAAGTACTGGAATTACAGGCATGGGCTACCATGCCAGGGTTGCTCTTCCTTCCTTTTTTTCCCCCCCAGTACTGGAGATTGAACCCAGAGGCATTCTATCTCCAAGCTACATCCCCAGCCCTATTTTTTTTTTTTTTTTTTTTTTTTTGCGGTACTGGGGATTGAACTCAGGGGCGTTCTACCTTTGAGCTATACCCCCAGCCCTATTTTTTATTCTTTATTTTGAAACCAGGTCTCACTAAGTTTCGGAATGCCTCTAGATAGCTGAGGCTGGCCTCGAACCCGGATCCTCCGGTCTCAGCCTCCCAAATGCTGGGATTACAAGCGTGCGCCACCACGCCCGGCTCCCCAGCCCTATTTTTTATTCTTTTATTTTGAAACAGGGTTTCACTGAGTTTCAGAGGGCCTCACTAAGTAGCTGAGGCTGGCCGTGAACCTGGATCCTCCTGTCTTAGCCTCCCAAGTACTGGGATTACAAGCATGCGCCACCACGCCCGGCTCTTTCTTTCCTTTTGATACTGAGGATTGAACTCAGGGGCATTCTACCTCTGAGCTACACATCCAGCTCTATTTTATTTCTTATTTGGAAACAGGATCTCACTAAGTTGTGAAGGGCCTCATTAAGTTGCCAAGGCTGGCTTGAACCTGTGATCCTCCTGTCTCAGTCTCCCAAGGTCTGGGATTACAAGTGTGCACCATCATTCCCAGCCTGGCTTGTTTCTTGGATTTGACTTCTTTATATATACCTCATATTAGTGGAATCATACAATTGTGTGTGTGTGTGTGTGTGTGTGTGTGTGTGTGTGTGTGTGTGTATATATATATATATATATATTTTTTTTTTTTTTTTGTGGTACTGGGGATTGAACTCAGGGGCATTCTACCTCCGGGCTATACCCCCAGACCTATTTTTTATTCTTTAATTGGAAACTTAAGTTGCAGAGTGCCTCACTAGGTAGCTGAGGCTGGCCACGAACCCGGATCCTCGGGTCTCAGCCTCTCAAATGCTGGGATTACAAGGGTGCTTCACCACGCCTGGCTCCAATTGTATATTTTTGTGACTGAAGAGCCCAGTCTCTTTTAAGAGCTTAGCAGATTAGGTCAGGCTCACCCAGGATTATTTATTTATTATTCTGTGGTCCTAGGGATTGAACTCAGGGGCATTGTACCCCTGAGCTACATCCCTAGCCCTTTTTATTTTGAAACAGGGTCTCACTAAGTTGCTAAGGCTGGGCTTGAACCTGCAGTCCTCCATTGTGTGTGCCACCATGCCTGGTTTTACCCAGGATTATTATTATTTTTTTTTCGGTGCTGGGGATTGAACTCAGGGGCATTCTACCTCCGAGCTACACCCCCAGCCCTATTTTTTATTCTTTATTTTGAAACCGAGTCTCACTAAGTTGCGGAGTGCCTCACTAGGTAGCTGAGGCTGGCCGCGAACCCGTATCCTCCGGTCTCAGCCTCCCGA
>PVLC010014678.1:0-38821 GCA_004027655.1 Graphiurus murinus | reverse complement strand
GCCCGGGGCGGGGAGTACGAATTGCTCCGCGACGGCGTCTTTTCTTGTCGTCGCTCTGCTTTCTTGATCTTCTTTATTTGTTTGTGGTTCAGATTTCGCTTTTTTCCTTTTGTTGAAAAGATCTTTTTATGGTAAATTTAGATCCAAATCAGCGCGTTTGTGAAAGGATGGTTCACTCCGTCGCCATCTTGGATCTCCCCCCCAGTCCTATTTTTCTTTTCAAATGAAAACTTTCCAAATTGTCTAGTGTTTTGCCAATAGCTAAATATTCCCTGAATTTTTCCTACTTCAAAGTGAATGCATAAAGAAAATAAAAAAAGAAGAAAGCATATCATAAAAAGAGTATCTAGTAAAAACAACAGAGACAAAATAAGTTTGTATGTGTGTGTGTGTGTGTGTGTGTGTGTGGTACTGGGGATTGAACTCAGGGGCACTCTACCTCCAAGCTATACCCCTAGCCCTATTTTTTATTCTTTATTTTGAAACAGTTTCTCACTAAGTTGCAGAGTGCCTCACGAGGTAGCTGAGGCTGGCCACGAACCCGGATCTTAGCCTCCCAACTACTGGGATTAAAGGGTGCACCACCACACTTGGTTTAAATAAGGTTCTTTATGGCTGTATTTTTGCTTATTTTAGAATATGAACTAATATGGGTCTTTTTGGTGTAAATGATTTGTTCTCTTGATTTTTATTCAAGGAACCTGGGAACATTTTCTTCCCCTTAAGTGACTTTCCATAAAACTGAATGAAAAAAACTTTTCATCTTTTCTTTTCTTTTTCTTTCTTTCTTTTTTGGGGGGTGTGTGTGTTGTATGTGTTTGTGTGTAAATAGGGATTGAACCCAGGGGCATTCTAACTCTCAGCTACACTCCCAGACCTTTTTTTATTTTTAAATTTTGAAACAGAGTCTTGCTAAGTTGCTAATAGTCTCACTAAGTTGGTGAGGCTGTTCTTGAACCTGCGATTCTCCTATCTCAGCCTCCTAGTTGCAGGCATGTGCCACCATGCCCAGCTAAAAAATCACTTAATTAATAATATTAAATTAATAATATTAATAATATTAAATATAAAATAGGTCTTGTATAGCTCTTTATTGTTTAATAACCTTCTCTCTTCTCATCTTTTTTACCATCAATGCCAATCAACATGACAAAGAAGAGATAAAGTTTTCTGGGATCTGCAGAAGCCCTCAAAAATAATATTCCCATAGGTACTTTACAAAAGAAGAGATACAAATGATTAGTAGATACATGAAAAAAGCATTCAATACCAATAGCAATCAGGATGTTGCAAATCAAAGCTATACTGAGATTCCATCTAACCCCAATCTGAATGCCAATCATCAAGAAATCAAATAACAATAAATGTTGGCAAGGGTTTGGGGAAATAGGCACTCTTCTGCACTGTTGGTGGGATTGAAAACTAGTTCAGCTGCTATGGAGATCAGTGTGAAGGTTCCTTAGAAAACTGGAAATGGATCCACCATATAATGTGGCTATACCACTCCTGGGTATCTTTCCAAAGGGGTTGAAACCACAGAACTACAGTAATATATGCATACCCATGTTCAATTCACAATAGCCAAATTATGGAACCAACCTAGGTGTTCATTAACAGATGAATGTATTATAAAGTTATGGGAAATAAACACAGTGGAAGTCTATTAAGCAACAAAGAAGAGCAAAATTATGTCATTTGCAAGAAAATGGAAGAATCTGGAGAATATTATGTTAAGTGAGATTAGCCATGGCGAAGGGACATGTTTTCTCTAATATGCATAAACTAGGGAGTAATTGGGATTGAAGACGGTATCCCTGGAGGTTTCTCCTCCAGATAGGATCCACTGAGGTTTCTCCTCATTATATTTCCCAACCAATAACTTAAATGCACCCCGTCAATTTCCACTTCTGCTCTAAGTTCAAGCCTCCAACATTGGTCACTGGACTTCTCTGTGACCTCAAATTATCCCCTCTTTCTATGATTGACTTTCTTTAGAATCCGTGGTGTACATGCTATCAGGAAGGCAGATGATATCATGTTTGAACATAGAATCTGCCAGTAGCTTTATCACATTTTGAAATTCAGGCCTAAAAAACTCTGCGTACTTTCTCTGAAACCTTCCCCTCTCTTCAATTTAAGGCCAAATCAAGCTCTCCTGTGCTTTCTGCAACCACTGGTAGCCTCTGTATGCATGTACCAGGCATGTACCAGGCATGAGCTACCCCAGGGTTTCCACATGCTCTTCTCTGTGCTTGACCTACCTAGCCAAGTCAGCCCACGCCACCTGCTCATTGTTCAGAAATCAGATAATTTCTGCATCCCGGGGCCCTTCTTCATCTCCTACCCCATCACTCTGTATGTTGAAAGCATCACTTAAGTTTTATAATTGCCACAGCTGTTATCACCAGATTTTTATTTATCTCTTCATTAATTTTCTCTGTCTCCCCCAATATAATATAAAATTCAGGATAGCAGCCTATATTCTCCCTACTCCATAACCACCCTTGACATATAGTAGTAAGTTCATAAGAGATGGAACTCTAGGTAAGGAAGAAGCCGAGACATTGAGTCAATACAACTTGAGTAAGAAGCTATATATTATGATTATGACACAATTATACTTGTGATTTCTCTTTAAACTCAGCAATGATTGTGTTTACATTGTAATTGATATTTTAAAATTATGTGCATACGTGATGAGATTAAAAGAACTAGGGATCAGATCCACTAATAATGACCATATTTCTTTTAAAAATTTTTTTTTAAATTAATTGGTGCATTGTACATGTTATTTGCAGGGAAATGGAGGCAACTGGAAAACATTATGTTAACTGAGATTAGCCAGTCACAAAGAGTAAAAAAGCATATGTTTTCCCTAATATGCAGATGTTAGGGAGAAGATGGGGCATAAGAGGGTCTCCAGATGAAAAAGGAGAGACCCTCGAAAGCAAAGAAGTGATTTAGCCAAGGGGGTTGGATGGGGGCGGGGGGAACACTAATGTATATCAAGGTCACTCACTAAACTGAACTTGAGAGGGAAGGAGGGCGAGGGAGCGGGGTGGGAATTTGGGGAAGGGGTCAAATGAGAATTGTGAGCACATGTATCATTGTCAATTTGCACTTAACAAAGATGTATGCTTACAATGTATAAATAAAAATAAAAATTAAAAAAATAAATTAATTGGTGCATTGTAATTATACATCTTTGTTAGGTACAAGTTGATTAAGGCATATATGCACACATTTCTCATTTAACCCTTCCCCAATTCTCACCCCACTCCCTCGCCCTCCCTCCTTCTCAAGTTCAGTTTAGTGATTGACTTTGATATATTTATGAAACTACATCATGTTCATTAGGGTGCCCCCCCATCCCCTTCTATCACCTTCAGTTAAGTCAACTTCTTTCCTTATCTAGGGTGTCTCCTTTTTCATCTGGAGTCCCTCTTATGCCCCATCTTCTCCCTAGCATCCACATATTAGGGAGAACATATGCTTTTCTACTTTTTGTGACTGACTAATCACACTTAAGATAATGTTTTCAAGTTCTATCCATTTCCCTGCAAATAACATGATTTTGTTCTTCTTTATGGCTGAGTAAAATTCCATTGTGTACATATCCCACAGTTTTGTAATCCATTCATCTGTCGATGGACATCTTGGCTGTTTCCATGGTTTGGCAATTGTGAATTGTGCGACTATAAATATGCATTAGTCTGATAGTTTGATTTTCATTCTTTTGGGTAGATACCCAGAAGTGGTATTGCTGGATCATATGGTAGGTTCATTCCCATTTGTCTAAGGATCTTCCATATTGTTTTCCAAAGTGGTTGCACTAATTTGCAATCCCACCAGCAATGTATTAGGGTTCCTATTTCTTCACACCCTCCTAGCATTTATTGTTTTTTGTGTTATTGATGATTGCCATTCTGATTGGGGTTAGGTGAAATCTCAAGGTAGTTTTGATTTGCATATCTCTTTCTTTTGGTTAGGTTGGCCAATGGTTTACTATCTTGTTTGTTTTTACAAGAAACCAGCTTTTGGTTTTGTTGATTTTCTGTGTTGTTTTTTATTCTCTACTTCGTTAATTTCCGCTTTGATTTTCATAATTTCCTGTCTTCTACTAGCTTTGGGGTTAGACTGTTCCTGTTTTTTGAGTGCCTTGAGCTGTGTCATTAGGTTATTTATTTGGTGATTTTCTGTTCTTCTTATGTGGGCACTCTGTGCTATAAATTTTCCTCTTAGTAGTGCCTTCAAAGTGTCCCAGAGGTTTTGATATGTTGTGTCTCTGTTTTCATTGGTTTCTAGGAATTTTTTAATTTCTCCCCTTAATACTTCTATGAATCAATCCTCATTCAGCAATGTAGGTCCGAGGCATCTTTACTCACCTTTTGTTTAGAGGATCGGTCTAGTGATATGAGAGGAGTACTGAAGTCTCCCAATATTAGTGTATTGAGATCTATGTGTGTCTTTATATCATGCAGAGTTTGTTTTATGAAAGTGGCTACACTTATGTTTGGGGCATAAATATTGATAATTGTTATTTCCTCTTGCTGGAGTGTTCCTTTTACTAGTAAAAATGACCTGCTTTGTATCTTCTGATAAGCTTAGGTTTTAAAGTCTAATTTATCTGATATCATGGTTGCTACTCCTGCTTGTCTTCAAGTTCCATTGACATGGATTACTTCATCTTTAGTTTGTGGGAATCTTTGCTTGTAAGGTGTGTTTCTTGCTGGTAGCATATAGATGGAATCTGGGTTTTAATCCATTTTGCCACCTTGTGCCTTTTTATTGGGGTGTTGAGACCATTTATATTTAGTGTGATTATTGAGAGATGATTTTTAATTCCTAACATTTTGCATTTTGACTTCTGTTTTCAGTGGTGTTTATTCTTCTTTCCTTAGTTGTTTGCTTCCTAGAAATTGTTGTTTCTCTGATTCTGACATTTACTAGTTAGTTCTTCTTTGTAGTTAATCTCTTTGAGTATTTTCTCCCATGCTGGTTTGGAAGACATAAATATTTTCAGTTTTTGTTTGTCAAGGAAGGTTTTATTTCCCCATCAATTTTGAGAGAGAGTTTTGCTGAGTAGGAGAATTTTGGCTGTAAGTTATTTTCTTTCAGAGTTTGGAATATGTTACTCCAGCCCCTCCTGGCTTTCATGACTTTGTTTGGGAAGTCTAATTGGTTTGCCTCTAAATGTCACTTGGCCTTTTACTTATGTTGGGTTTAGGATATTCTCCTTGGCCTCTACATTAGTCAATTTCATTATTATGTGGTGTGGTGAGCCTCTTCTTTGGTTTTGTCTAGAGGGGCTTCTATATGTTTCCTGTACCTGTGTGTCAACTTCTCTTTCTACATTTGGAAAATTCTCTGATATCACTTCTTTGAAAAGATGGTTTATTACATCATTTTCAGCTTGTAGTCCCACTTCTATGCCTATTATTTTTAGGTTAGCTCTTTTAAAGTTGGCCCAGATCTCATCGATGTCCAATTCATACTGTTGATTTTTTATTTCTAGATTATGTACTATGGATTCATTTATGGAATGGTCATCTTCTAAAAGTGATATTCTATTTTCCATGTGGTCTAATCTACTGTTTATAGTTTGTATTCATGCCTTCACTTCAGTTTTTGCATCTTTCACTTCCTTCAATGCTTCTCTTTGTTTCTTGTTCAGGGGGTCAGATTCTTTGTTTACTTGTTCCTTTATTTCTTTCCAATTCTCCCTGCATTCTTTCCGGAAATCTTGTATTGTTTCTATTATTTAAGATCTGAATTTTTCTTCTGATAGTGTCTGCCATTCTGGGTTTGTGAGTTCTGTTATTGTGGGGTTGTGGTGGCTCATTGTTTCTTTGCTATTTTTCCTTCCCTTGGTTCCCCTGTTCTTAAATTTATCTTTGCTGCTCTTGCAAGCTTTCTCTCAGTTTATAGATTTCTGATCTTTATTTTCTCTCTGTGAGTAGTATCCTGTTCTGAGTTGCAGTTACTCTAGGATTCTTCTGCCCTCTCTAATGGTGCCATTGGTGGGTTTCAGGTGTTGACTTCTAGGGTCTGTTTTTTGCTTCTATTATGGGGATTTGTCTCAGAGGTGTTATTAGGACAGTTTGTGACCTCTTTGTTTTTAGGCCTTGATGTGGGATGTATTGAGCTATTCCTTCTATCAGCAGAGGTGAGTTTATCCTTAAGGTTTTCCAGTCCCTTCTAGTGGTTCACCTCTCTGATCTAATCTCTGCAGTGTGGGAAGGGTTAAAGGTATCCATTGTTATATACAGGGACAGGTTGTGTTCACTGGTGAAGTTTGAGTGAGAAGTTATAGTGATGAATGTAAGAATAGGATAAAGTAGAAGGTCTGGTCCAATGTAAAAACTGTTTGAGTGTGTTGAGGTGATATATGGTAGAGATTAGAGATAGTGGATATGTCAGAGGATTCTGGTAGTTAATGTAGAGTATTTAGGTGTAGTGGTATGAAATGGTCTTGATATGAGACAGGGAAAAAAGGAAACAGAAAGAAAAGTTTTGAGAGGAATATAAATAGGAGAGGGAGAGGAAGTTTGTAAAAGGGGTGAGGAAGAGAGTCAACAAAGTGAGCAAAAAATAACAAACCAACCGATCATCCAAACAAACACAACAAAGCAATATAAAACAAAAACAGAGTAAGAACAAAACACAAAACAGAAAAACACCCACAAGAAGCCGGGTGTGGTGGCGCACGCCTGTAATCCCAGCATTTGAGTGGCTGAGACAGGAGGATCCGGGTTCGCGGCTAGCCTCAGCTACCTAGCGAGGCACTCCGCAACTTAGTGAGACCTTGTTTCCAAATAAAGAATAAAAAATAGGGCTGGGGTTATAGCTCGAAGGTAGAATGCCCCTGAGTTCAATCCCCAATGCCACAATAAAAACAAACAAACAAACAAAAAAGCAAAAGAAAAAGAAACAACAAAAACAAAACCCCTGGAAGAATGTAGGTACCGAGCCAAGTTGGCCTCTGTGGTTCTTTTAAATGTCTATACTAGGTTCTCAAGCATGTTTCAGGCACTCTTATTTGCTCTTTCCGTCAGTGCAGGCAGAGAGTTCCACTGGTGCTCCTCCTGCTGCAAGCTTGTGTCTCTGAGCTCTCCACAGGACCTGTCCCTGTGCTGCTCTTGTCTATGTAGGTGGTGGGGGGGGGGTCATCACTGGGCCTGGACCTAGTGTAAGCCAGAAGCTCTGTGCTTTCCATAGGCCCTGTCTGCTTCTCTCTCTCTCTCTCTCTCTCTCTCTCTCTCTCTGCCTTTGCTGGTGGTGGGTGTGCAGTCTAAATGCCAGGCATTTTTCAGGGTGCCGCCTATAAGGTCTCTATGCCCTGTGTGCTCCTGGTCCCTCCCACACTTCTGCTTCTAGTCAGTTGCTAGAGGGATGGGTGACCGAGCCTGTCCTTTGCAGAGGGCCCACTCCCCAGAGAGCTCCAAAAACTTACAGTTCCATGCTGTTTTGCACCTGGTGGCTAGCTCAATGGCAGCCACCACTCCGCAGTGTGCGCCACTGCCACTGGCACAGTCTCCCTTGTTCTCCCTGGACTGCTCTCTGGGCTCTGTTCAGTTGTTCTTGCTGCTTTTTTCACTTTTTTGTTGCTTTGCTCTTCCTTCCTTCCTTCCACCAAGAGGCTGCTTTTGTGGCAGTCCTGATTCAAGCTCTGCAGTGCAGTTGATCACCACTCTGGCTCTGGAGGGAGAGGTGGGGTGGAGTGGCCTGCCTTAGCCTAAGCTGGTCATCCCAGGCATCTAGTCACTGTTGATTTTTCTGGGATATGCTGCCTGCAAAGGGTGTGGAGTTCAGGATTCACTTACTCCACATCTGGTCCCTGGGTATGCTGGAGCTTGTTAGGTGTCCTGATGCTAGTAGCTGCCACGCTGGGCAGCCAGCTCAATGACCGCCACTTTGAGTGCATAGGCTCCTTTGCTGTCCCTGGTCCCCTTTCTGGGTTCTTTTCAGTTGCTATTCAGTGTTCATTGCTTTGTTCCCCTTTTTTGTTGCTTCTTTCTTCCATCAGGAAGCTGCTTTTATGATAGATTTGCTTCACAGCACCTGAGGAAAGGTGTTTCACTCAGACGCCATCTTGGGCTCTACACATGACCATATTTCAAAATGCCCTTGTGTAGTTCCCTGGGACAAGAGGGAACCTGGAGGAGGGAAGGGCAGGTGAGGTCCCCACTGAGCATGGAGCTGGACAGAAGGTTCCGTCGTGCCCGGGACAGGGTGGAGGAGGGCCTGCCTCAAGACTTGCTCACTGCATGGAGATAAGTTTGCCTTGCATTCATCTGTTTGGGCTGTGACAGCCAATTCATTTTCTTTGAATAGAAACTGCACTTCTGGCATTAGGTTTTAATGTCTTGCTCCAAATCTTCCCATTTGTCTTGATGAAAGTTGATTTTTCAAAGCACTCTGGAAAGAGAGAGCAGATATTTTCAAACTTCTCTTACTTGAAACCTGTATTTTTCTAAAATGCATTTTAGAATATAGCAATTATCTATACCTGATCCTCTGATTCATTCTTTCAAGCTTGGGAGTGGGAGGGAGTTGAGGGAAGCAGGGTAATGTATTAGGTAATGATATCTGATGCCAGTTCTTTGTGGGATTTTGTAGAGTAGAAGTGATCCTCTCTCCTGAAAGAAAACTAAAATAAGAATTCATTGTGGACCTTCCTCCTTTGTGGCAGGTTGCTGTAAGATTCTTCAGTGGGATTCAGATCATTAAATGCATCTTTGAAAATTTGCTGCCAGCAGGAGAGTTGGGGGAGTATGATTCATCTGCATCTCACATAAGGTCTCAATAAAAATGGTATTAGCCATATATTTGATAGGCAAGATTAATTTAAGCTTCAGTTTGGAAGCATGACCCAAAATCTTCCTATTATACTATCTTTTTCCTTATGTTTTATAGAAAATGTTATGTATTTCATTTATTTGGTTTAAGTATTTTATTTTAAACTCTATAAAATCAGGTTATCATCATGGAGCTCATCCTACTTAGAACTTCTTCTCACATTATCTATGACTCTTTTTTTCAATATGGGAAAATTTCTAAAATTGTTTCACTATATTAACAACATATACATCTTATCTGAAGGAGAGTTCTAGATATATCTGCTTTTGAGGTTTTTTCAATATATACCGTATATAGAGAAAGTGCATCTTTGTCACAAATCCGTCTGCTATGTTGCATTAATAACTAGAAAATTATGATTCCAGACCCAGAGGAGGGCACTGTGAATGGGAGGAACATGCAATTACACCTAGAAGCCACCTAGGAAGCTCTGGAGAACCAGCACTGAATCCAGAGCAAACTTGTGATCAACATCATTCCAGGCAGAAGACAGGTGTGCTCTGTGTGAAAGGACATTTATTATTTGTTCATTGTTATTGCAAATGTTACATCTGGGTGGCCTAATGGTAAGGAAGGTCCTCAGTCCCTCCCCAGTAAACCCAGAGAAGGCCATCCTTCCAAACACCCATGGCCAGCGAAGGCCCTTCACCCTCAAAGTCCCTGGCTTAAGGAAGAGCAAGACTGCAACTTACAGCTTATTCAACTCTGAACCTTCAAGATGTGCTGGTGGTTAATACCTGACACATTTCAATAATTGTTTCTTTGGGCAACACAACTAGATGGCTTTAAAAAAATATATTGGAGAGCAACATCTTTCATAGAATAAATGAATTTTAAACGTCATTAAATCCAGTGAACAGCAAGGATGCCACCTTCCTGTCTGTGCTTCACTGTTTATAACTTGCACAAAACAGATAGATTCCCAATAAAAATCAGGTCTTAAAACAAAGGTTTCCTATTTTAGCACCAAAACAAGTGAAAAGATACTGTCTGAAATGCAAAGTCAACTAGCTCATTCACCAGTTAAATGCTCATCAGAATGAACATCAGAATGAACACATTTAAGAATTTTCATTTCATGCAGGGCCTTGATAGGACTGTAGATTTGCTTTCAAAAGGTTGCTGATTTTTTATTCCTCTCACACTCAATCTATGAGCTATTCCTGTTGTGTGTATGTATGTGTGTGTGAGTGTGTGTGAGAGAGAGAGAGAAAGAGAGAGAGAGAGAGAGAGAGAGAGAGAGAGAGAGAGAGAGAGAGAGAGAGAGAGAACGAGAGAGAGAGAGAAGTTCCCACTGATTTCAAAGCTTCTGGAAAGAGGAAAAGAAAATAAATATTCTTCTTCACTTATCCACTATTGTCGAATTTTTTTTAAAAAATGAACATAGAATAAGCAAGGGGAAATATAATGCTCCTTTTCTGGTTTGTTTTGTTCTTTTTAATGAAGAAATGTGACATCTACCTCTTAGTTGCATCTGAATATGACAAATCTCTGGAATTATCAGACTGATCTATATCATAGAAGAAATCGCCAAGAAAAACTTATTTTCCAAAAGAACAAAATTTTAGAACTACTGACTTATAAAAGCTTATTTATTTTTCAATGTAATGTTGATTTCCTAGGGGGGAAAGGGAACCTTTTTACTGCCTATCTACAAACACTTTCTATTGCTTATTTTTTCTATCCTCATGATTGTGATTATAACAAATTGTAAGTGGTTAGTTTATTCGTCAGGTTATTTCATCAAGCTCTTATAGTTTAATTTAAAATGACTTAATGGAGTGGTTTTTAAAAATCAATATGAATAAATATAATGGTTCATTTAGTAATTCCTTTAATTCTTGCCATTAAAAAAACAGTTTATATGTCACTTACTCTGAATCTTCTCAGACCTTTCCATCCTGGCATAGATATGCACAGTTGGTTGTTTTATTTCCAGGATTAATAAATTCACTTATTATAGTATTGATTGCAGTGCTTATAATGATTAATTTTCATATCTGTCTTACCCATATGTCTGGGCTTAAAGTACAAGAAGTTGGTTTTATTTTTTCACATATATATCTAGGCATGAGCATTGTCTAGCATATACTAGACAATAAATCAATATTCATTGAAACAAAGCACTTTGGTTTCTTTAACTCACTTTTTTTCTGAGTGTAAAATAACCTATTACTGAATATTTGTCCAATGCTTAAAAGCAAAAAAAGAATATTTGCTATTTTTAGCTTTATCATCCTGAACTAGCCATTACTAGCATTGATGTTTTGATTTTTCTTTCTGAATTAGATGTGTGGTTTAAGATGAATCAAAGAAGAATTCTACAACTCTAAAGGTCTTTTTCTTGTCCTGGACTAGATGTTTCACTGATTAATAGATTTTTATATTTGCTGTAGTTCTTTCATCCTCTGTCTCTTTTGCAGTTATTTAGGGTCTATACTATCAGCTTTAAATAATTCATCACTTTCATGCAATACATATTCATTGACCTCCTGCTAGGTTCTAAATACTGTGCCAGGTTCTGAGAACATGATACACACATTATCTCTGCCTTCATGTAACTTACAGTTAGAAGAGCAGATTATAGCAGAGAGAACTACTAAAGGAAGGACTTAGACCTCAATTTTTGAAAAGTATGAGTTTTTTTCTAAGCAAATAAAGGAAAAGAAAACTTGGACAATCTGCAATGTTCATAACCTATGCAGCATTCAGGTCTTGTTTGTACTTGGAGGTCTGGCGTTGTGTGTGTGTATGCTTCTATTCCGATCATGTTTTAGAAGTATTTAAATTTTTAAAATCCATTTGAATCCCTCTAGCCACATAGTTAGGCACTCTTCCTCCAAAACATTGATAATTGCTTGACTTTGCTCTTTATTGTTCATTTATCAAGTAATCTTTATAATCTAATATAAAAATACCTTTTAGAAGAAATTATGGATTTCAAGGGTTTAGAACATTAAATATTTACTATTTAATTCTAATATCTTTTATATAGAAATATTGCATTTATTGTCTACTTACTAAAAAAAAAAAAAAAAAAGAAAAGAAACCGAAACCAATTTAATCTCAGAAAATCAGATATAGACCTCCAGCTGAGAGCGGCTTTTCGGATACAGCATTCTTTTCACAACAGAATTAATATAAAAGCACTTATCATCTAATTTCTTTATCCCATGAAAATGTTTTCTAGTTGTTTATGCTACATTTCTGTGACATTTATTCAGTAGTACATTAAGTTCAATGGTAAAGAGGAGATTTTAAATTGAAGTAATTTTTAAGGATTTTCAAATTTTTTTATTACTGTTCTAGGTGAGTATTATTGATATACCTAGGCTATCTCATATTTTTTTAAAAAGCTAGCCTTTCACCCCCCCACACAACACAGCCTTGTACTTAATTTTAGTCCAAATCAATTAAAGAGTAAAACTGCAAAGATAATATTAATAAATAAAAAGTTTTATATTTAGTCCGAAAAAGAAAAAAAACTCTTAATAACTCTAAATATTCTAAAGCAACTTAATGGAGAAGTATCAAAGAATGACATCAAAACAATTTGCTCTGTTGTTTTGGTAGTTTAAGGATTTCCTTGTAGAAAATGTAGCAGAGATTAGGTAAGAAACGTCAAATATTATTTATAGATTAAAAAGTTTATATGTCTATACACAGACTCCGAATACACCATATTGCCTCCATTTTCACTTTTGATTAACTTTTTTATTGAAATATACAGGAAAGTTCACAAAGTATAAGTCACTTTTTACAAGTGAGCATATTCATGAAACCATCATAGAAACAGAGATGGAACCAGAAGTCTTCCTCATGCTCCATCAAGAGCGGAATCTCTCCACGAATGTCATCAGTTTTCTGACACCCATCACCACACAAAACTTTTACCATCTCGTGAACTTTATACAAATAGAATCAAGCACTAAACGTAAATTCAGTACCTTCACTTACCATTTTGTTTTTGATATTTACCTACATTGCTGACTAAAACAATGGTTTATTTAGTTTTTTGCTAAAGAGCAGTGATTGGTAATTTTTTTTAACAAAAGATAAAGTGGGTAATTATTTAATGTTTAGGGTACCATGTTGTCTCGAGTGTAAGTACTCAACTCTGCCAGTGTGTGTGTGTGTGTGTGTGTGTGTGTGTGTGTGTGTGTGGTACTGGGGATGGAACCCAGGGGAATTCTACCTCTGAGCTACACTGCAAGCCCTATCTTATTCTTTTAATTTGATTCAGGGTTTTACTCAGTTGTGAAGGGCCTCACTAAGTTGCTGAGGCTGGCTATGAACCTGCAATTCTCCTGTCTCAGCTTCCCAAGTACGGGGATTGGGATTTCAAGGGTGTGTCACCACACCCCGCTCATCAAAGCATGTAAGCAGCTGTAGACAATGTATGAATGAATAAATGTGTCTGTGATCTAAGACAAATTTATTTCCAAAATTAAGTGGTGGGCCAGATTTGCTTCATAAACTATAGTTTGCAAACTTATGCTGTAAAGTATTCTACTGTGAGCGTATACTATAATTTTTTTTTATCCAGTCTGCTTTTGGTACTATTCCCAGTTTGGTTACTGATGTTAAAAAAAAAAATTCTAATGCATGTCTTTTGATGCACATACATATGTATTTTGGTTGTATACATACTGAACTATGTAATTACTGGTTATTGAGAAGGCTTAGGTGCAGCTTTGATAGCTAAATAGCTTCTGAATCTCTACCCACCAGCAATGTCTGTGAGTTCAGGTTGCTCCATCTCTCCACTAACAATTGGCATTATCAATTCTTACTGGAGAGTAGTGATGATTTACGCTGCAATTAGATGATGTTAGAATTTACATCTATAACAAGACATATATCTCTATGAAAAATGTTATCATAAATTTAAATGTTGAATTTTAATTGATCTGTACTCTGCTATTCCCCTACCCCATTTTATTATACACATACATCACCTCAAAAGCAGAATCAACAAAAACTGAGCTTGCTGGCCCTGAAAAAACCTTGTGCTTTCCTTTTGTGCTTTAGGAAAGAGAACAAATCATGCATTTGTATGCTTCAAGAAATAGAGAGAAAAAAGTGTAGCATCCTATTATCTTTAAGAGGCTCATTTCAAAACCTCCGAAGCCGTCTCTAGCCAGTGCTTTCGAAGTCAGCTCCAAATGCGGTGGGGATGTGCAAAAAACGTTCATTAACCAGGCGCACTGCGAGCTAAGGCTTCACTTCTAGGAATCATTTCTAATCATTTGTAATTAGAGTAATGCTTTTGGAAATGTTTGCCTTGCTAACCATGAGGACTCGAAAGTCTCTCTTCTGGGAAAGTGAGCAGATGGTGCCACTTCATTTACTTTTTCCTGTACGGCAGGGCAGGGAGGACTGAGGGATTCAACCGTCCTTCCCACCTCTCCTGCCTGGGGTTGGGTAGTTGTCTAGTCTGTGGTCATAGCTCTTGGCTCCGATATTTCTTGTCTGGTCCCTTTTGTCTGCTCTAGCTTTGATCCTCACCCAGTATCAGCAGTGCCTTGCTTGGATGGCTTACTCCCTCCAAGTCTTACTCTTCTCCTTGGCAGGAGTATTCTTTTCTTTGGGTTGTAAGAATCTGGCCAGTAATGAGGTGGTAAGCTCCTGTCGAAGCAGCAGGAGTTGTCAGCGCGCCTTTCTTTCATTAACTTTCTTGGGCTGTAGCCACAACAGCGAGCGAGACTTCAGGGACTGAGAATTTAACCTTCTCCAGCACTGATCATTTTTCCACATGGATTCACATGGCCCCACAGCCCCCTGGCCCCTTTCATAGCCCCCTCCCTTCACCCTGCTTTTTATAGATTATCCTGAACTTTCTGTCGAATGCTCTCCGGGGCCACCACGAAATAATATGCTTGAAGCATTTCTCTTTTTAGTCAGCTACGTTTTATTCAGTGTTGTAAAATGAAGAGCACTTTTATACGGCTTGAACAAAAGGTGCTGAAACTTCAGATAACAGCTGTGGCAAATTATCTCTTTCCTTATGAAATAAGCAAGTAATTGGTTGGCATCCTTTTGTAGCCTAATATCGTTGATTTTAGTTTTAGCAGAATGGAAATCTTTATATTCTTCTACCTAACAGTAATGACTATACATGTTTGTATATGTATGGATAACATATAGTTAGAAAATGTTTCTGCATCAGTTGTGACCCTTCAGTTAAATATTCATGTCATCGTGCACCAATCGATTTGTTCTGAAAGGGACAATGTATTGATGTACTAATTGGGAACTTGGAACTGAAGAACTTCACGTCATAATAGTAATAATAAAAATATGAGTAATAATGATGTTGATGGTAGTGAGATGATCATGTCTTGGGTGTCTACTGTGTGCCCGCTACAGCATCAGATTATGGATTATATGTATGCTTTGAAATTTTTAATTTTCACGTAAAACTTGTATAATAGTTATGGCCACACTCACTTTACAGATTAGAAAAATAAAACATGTAGCCGGGTCTGGTAGTTCACACCCGTAATCTCAGTGCCTGGAAGGCTGATACAGAAGGATCTCACATTCAAGGCCAGTGTGCAGTAATTGAGTGAGAATTCGCTTTAAAATAAAAAACTGAGGTGTAGCTCAGTGATGTTACACTCCTGGCTTCAATCCCCAATAGCAAAAAACCCCCACAAAACACAAAAAGTGAATGAATGAATAAATAAATAAATAAATAAATAAATAAATAAATAAGAGAAGGAAGGCAGAGGGAGGGAGGGAAAGAAAGCTTCTTACCCAAGATGGATTTAGACTGGATGGTTTCTCTCTTTCCTCAACCTCAATCAATCTGATATTCTCTCATACTTAGCTGTCACACATATCGTTAATATGCACTTGCCACTCATATAATGAAGTCCATTTGCAAAAATAATTCCAATATATAGATGGATATAACCTATTCTTGGACTTATTTTCAGTGTTGAAAAACTAGATTTGCTTAATATTGCAAGATTATTTGGGAATGATTCTTGTACCTTCTTGGTATATGCACCTGTATGTATTTTACATTATTATAAATGAATTTATTTATGTATAATTATGTATTTATTTATGCTTTACATTTATGTACAAAGATATAGGTCTAAACGCAATTATGCTATTGAATAGTTCAATTTTTAATTTATTTTCATAAATTTCTTTTTTATCCTTTTATTGGTGCACTGTAGCCTTACATCACAATGTAGTTAATAGTGATAGTGGCACACATGCACACAGCACTTGGTGGGCTTTCCCTCAGCTCCTTACCCACTTCCTTTCTTCCCCATCCAGGGTATTGAGAATGACAGTGGCATTCTCACATATGCACAAAATATCAGTGGAAGAGATTCCTTCAAGTTTGCCATTAAGACTAAAGTTTTCACTCTTTGGATCTAGATTGACACACAATTAATCCTGATGCAGGGTAGTGTTCACATAGTTCAGTATTTTCTTAAGACATATAATGATGTGCTTTATCATGACCTCTCATTTTCTAGCTTGTCAGTTACTCCAATGTCCCTTCATTTTTATTTGGTAATACTCAACTATTTTATACTCATATATAAAGATGGATATGTTTCTGTCATCTTTTACCAGCGGCAGCCATGAGTTTTTCGTTGCCCCAGGAAAATTAAATGCAACTTTCTTGGCGTGGTACTTTTTCTCTCTTAGTGTTTTGCAGCACAAGCAAAATGCCAATCCAAGTCAGTTCAGCCCCATTGGGTATTCCACTCAGAGCAACAGGCTAACACTTAGACACAGTGGCCACATCCATCCAGGACAGAAAACGAATTCAGAAAATAATACATAGGGAATTTCAGATTATAAAGCTGTAACATTATAAAGCTAGATAGTTGGCCGCAAAAAATATTTTCCATAACTGATGGGGATGTTGTTTGTATGGAAATACAAGACATTATAATGTTTTGTTTATTTCAATTTAATAGAGAACCTCAGAACAAAAGAAACGCCAAATAAATGAGGAGCGATACCAATTAAATAGTGGAAGGAGTTTTGGAGATGGAGGTAGAGCAAACAATTCTTTGTATTCCTATATTTCTATATTTCAAAAACTTATATTATTAAATATGTCCGTGTCTGCAAACAGGATGCTATTTCCCAAATTATAACTTTAAAAATGTACTTTACTTTTTATAGTAATTTTTAGATTCAGAGCATAATTGAACAGAAGGAGCAGAGATTTCCACATGTGGCCTACCTGTCCACACGCTCAGCTCCTCCATATCAAATGTGCCACCAGAGTGAGGTATTTGTTACAAATGAGGTTCCTACATTGCCACATCTCTGTCATCTGGAGTCCATAGTTGACATCAGGGCCACTCTTGGAGTTGCACATTTTATGGGTTTGGATAAAATGTATAATGGCAGATATCCACCATTATAGTATCATAGAAAATAGTGTAAGTGACTAAACTTCCTCTATGCTCCTTCTCCCCACTCCAATCCCCTGGCAACCACGGATCATTTTCATTTCCTCCTTAGTGTTGACTTCTCTAGCAGGTCATACAGTGGGAATCATATCCTCTGTAGTCATTTCAGATCGGCTTCTTTCACTCGGTAATATACACTTAGGTTTCCTCCAGTATCTTTTCATGGCTCGATAGCTCATCTCTTTTAAGTGCAAAACTATAACTTTTCAGTGGTTAATCTCTTTAATTCATTTCCCTAGAGTAATCTGATCTGTTTCATGCACTGGGGCTAAAGGAATTTAAACAGTTGAGCATAGTGGAAAAAAACCTGGAAGGATTGTAAAAGGCCCTGGCTCTAGTCCCTCAGCTCCCACTCTGCTGAGAGCATCCCCAGGTAACCCTGATGAATCCCCTCACTTTCATGGCCTCTTCTTTTCTGTGAAATACACGGTTTTGAGATAATAATCTATTATGTCCTTTTAAGCTCCAGACATTTATGATTATTTTCTGTGTTAAGACTGGAATTTACTAGAGAGTTGGTAAAAAGTAGATTGGTGATGGTGTTAAACCTCTCATAATTTGTGTTTCATTGAGTAGACTAGTTATTTTGGCTTGGAATTATCAGGAAAAAAGGGCCTGCTTGGTTTTGTGGCTATAAAATGGGTATCATGTGTCATTATATTAGTGTAAGGGCAAGGTGCTGCATCTCAAAATATCATCAGTGTTAGAAAATACGGGAATAAAGAGAACACAGCTCAATAGACCAGAACAAGCCGGGCGTGGTGGCGCACGCTTGTAATCCCAGCATTCGGGAGGCTGAGACCAGAGGATCCGGGTTCGCGGCCAGCCTCAGCTACCTGGTGAGGCCCTCTGCAACTTAGTGAGACTCGGTTTCAAAATAAAGAATACAAAATAGGGCTGGGGGTGTAGCTCGGAGGTAGAATGCCCCTGAGTTCAATCCCCAGTACTGAAAAAAAAAAATTAGACCAGAACAAGCTTTATTTGGAGTAAAGCCCAGGGTGGGGAGGGGGGCTCTCTGGGGCAAGAGCCCATGAGAGTCAGAAAAAGCCCCTTCCTTATAGTCGAGGGGCTTTTACGGGTGTTAGGAGAGAGGGAGAGCCAAGCAGTCGTGTATTCCTCTGATGAGTGGGCTTGACATCGCACCTGGACAGGTAAATTTATGGGACTGGGGGCAGGGGGATGATCAAAGGCATTTTCCTGCCATTTCTGGAGTCCCTTGTTTTGGGCATCCTCTGGCCAGGTCTCACAGTCAGACCTCACGGTGCCCACAGTCAGTGCCCTACTTTTTCCGATCTTCAGTCTCAGCAGTGTTCGTTCTAACACCACCAAGCGCTTCCTGTCTTATTCGCTGTTTTGTTTGTTTGCTTTGGATACTAGGAATTGAATCTAGAGCTACACTCCTAGCCTTTTTATTTATTATTATTTTTAATTTTGAAACATGGTGTCTCTAAGTTGCTGAGGCCCTTGGTAGGTTGCTGAGACTGTCCTTGAACCTGTGATCCTTCTGTCCCAGCCTCAAAGGTCTTGGGATTACAGGCTTGCCAACAAACTCAGTTTATTTGCTCTTAAAGAACTTCCAGGAACTCCTCTGATCACCTTCATTAAATAGTAACTTTCCCTTTTTCACTGTGAAGTTTGCAGCCTGTGAGGTATGAGGTTCTGTAAGAGGGATGGCATGAAGATCAGATTCATTATAATTTATTTATTTATTTATTTATTTATTTATTTATTTATTTATTTATTTGCAGTACTCAGGATGGAACCCAGGGGCACTCTACCTCTGAGCTACATCCCCAGCCCTAATTCTTATTCTTTATTTTGAAACAGGGTCTCACTAAGTTGTGATGGGCCTCACTAAGTAGCTGAGGCTGGCCTCGAACCATGCGCCACCTCGCCTGGCTTACTTTTTTCTGTTAAAGAATTATCTGGGGATGTGAAAACACAAGAACCTGAAACAATCTTCAAATTACTGCAAACCTATCTTAGTACCTTACAACCAGAGAGCTACAATGTTTCTGAATTTCATATTTACAAATAGATGTGAAAAATTCATTTTTAGTTTCATGGGGAAAAATATTCATAAAAATTGCTATGTGAGAAAGCAGATGGGTGGCCTTTCTTATTAAATGTAGGGAATTTAGGAAGGTAGCAAGCAAGATTTTTGAAGTCCAAACCATAGCGTATATTAAGAAACATAGTTAGAGGTAAGAAAATAAATAAAACTCTACATTGACAATTTTACTGTCATGTAATGGGTGCAAGGCAAGTACTTTAACACTATGTGATGCACAATTTAGACAACTTGGTTTAATGAACCCCTGGCAGACAGAAAACACACGATAATTTAGAAATAATTTGAGAAGTATTTTGTTTATGATGGGAAATTAATTTATTTCATATTATTTGTCATTTTGCCCTGTGTACTGAAAGAAATAATTGGGAGATGAATTGCAGTTTAAAAAATTATAATATGATTTTTTTTTAAATAAAATGTCAGACTTCATGAGTCATTGACAGTTTTCATATCAGTGTGTGATGTCTGAAAAATCGATGGCAGAACTTTCTGGGCACTGTTCCTGGAGTCCACACCTGGCATGAATTGAACTAAAAATACAATGAAAAAACACCACCTTATAAGTGTCAATTTATCATTACTAAATAATAAGTGAAAATTTGTCAATTGTCAATATTTTTACTAAAAGAATATTTGTAAATTGTTTATATTTCTATTATAAAGAAATACAGACAATCATAGCATTTACTTACCTAGACAATATTTCAGAGTCTATTAACTTCAGTGTTTTTACTGACTGGATGTAATTGCATCTCAATCTTTATTTATTTAGTTAACAGTGCCGCTGAATTCAGATTTGGACTTCCTTAGATACTTACTCTGGGAATGATGATTTTCCTTTTAATTAAGAAACAATCTGTTTTTCTCCCAAGATCTCTCTGTTATTTGGATTTAGTTTAAAAGAGAATTTCAACCGCTTTTAAAGGGAAGGAAGGTGGCTTTCCATTTAGAATAGTTACTTTTCATCCATTTATCTGTCAGCATATTGACAGTTGTTCTAGATATTTAGATTCTTTGATAATGCACTATTTACATTTCTCTTGCATGACAAAAACAAAATATAGTGTGCAATGATATTTTAATTAGTGTGGTATCATCTCAAAAATTCTAAAAGGGGGAAAAATGGAAATTCTTTTGAACTCCACACAAGGAAACCAAGTCTAATTTGCCCTTGCACCTGCTTAAAGGAATTTATTGGAAGAAATGGAATTGGAGATATTTGCCCTTTTTATTAAAAGCAGCTTAATAGTTCTTAGCACCACCTGCCACCACACCATATAATCCATCTTTGGGTCCTAGATTTTCTCCAGATGTTTAGCTTTCTGTTGTCTTGGGGGTCATGGCTTTTTTTTACAGTCCAATGCTAATAGGTCACATTGTTTGCCTCTGGCAAAGACACCGAATTAGATAGTTTAAAATGTGCTATGTTAAGGAAGAAAAATTGACTTTGGCTTGGAAGATTTCCCTTTTAGACATGGCGAGTTAACACAGTGAGCTAAGATGGTCTTCCTGAAGCCTGCTATGAGTTGACCGAAATTTGCTGATCTAAACAAACTCCATCGAGCAAAATTTAGGGGTTCTCCCGTAAGTCTCTTTAAATATTTTATTATTACAGTTCTTTTTTTCCCCCGGTATTGTCCACTGTTTGTATGCTAGCATAATTTTAAGCAATTTGGAGTTAATTACACAATTATCCCAAAGTATAAGATAAACAATCTGTTGGTTTTGTCTGTCATTTGGCAGGGAAAGACTAATCCGGCATGCAGTCTATTTTCACAGAAGTGTCTCTTTCAAGACCAGACAACATATTTTCCAGTGAGTCTTGGTCAGGATAGGATGTAAGTTGTACCTACTTTGAATCTGGACCATCGCCTCGTACGGACAGGAGTGAGCTGGAGATACCTGGAAGGTAAATAAAGACCCATCTCATTGCCATTCTTCCTTCCCAGTTCCAGAATTCTGCATTTTATCATATTAAAGCCTCATTCTTGAAGGAGAGTGGCTGAAGAATGTGAACCCATGATATAAATATTCACATGTCATTGTACTCATCCTTTGCCAGACCTTGTGGAATTCATCTTACTAAATTTCTGGACACTAGACAGGAGCCTTATCTGGGTTAGTTGCCTTTTAAGGCTTAGGATGGGTGGCATGTCTCTACCAGACAGAGCATGAGGTTCCTCTTTCCAGCCTCCATGAGTTTTAAATTAAATCTAAGCTTCTTTGGAATCGGATGAAATCGGGGCTGGTAAGCAAAGCGGATCTACAGGAATGGACCCAGGTTAAGATTTGGAAAGAAAAATGAGACTCCCTTCAAAGTTGTACCCACTCAGCCAGCACCCAGGACATTTATGGAGACCCCTTGAAATGTGGTGACCAGTGATGATCCTGTGTAACCAGGGTTCTATCAGACCCCAGGCGTCCCAAGAATCCCACAATGCACGTCACTGTCCTTTACAGCATGGGGCTGGGGGACGCACAGTCACCAAGGGCCTGACATATCAGAAAATTACTGGCTGCACTTTATTATTCTGTTCATATTGCATTTTTTACTTTCTTGTGGGAACTAGAATAAATCTAAGCATTGTACTGATATGAGTTAATGTAGTATTCTGAGTTATTTATTCAATTTCTGTCCTATAGAAAAATTTAAGAAGCATGATCAGATACATCTTTTCCTATTAAATGAGATTACCTGTTTCTAATTAAACAACCAGCTTTCAGCTTTGCTACTCTCATTTGTTATCCAGTTTTTCTAACTTAATGGTAATACTTGCTAGGAGAAAAAAATGATTACCTGGAAATACATTATTGAGAAAACATAGGTTTTCGTATATAATCATTCTGTAAGTGAAAATAAAAGGCATACATATTTATAAATTCTTATTGGCTGAGAGATGTTTGTTAGTGTTCTACCAAAAAATGTTTAGTTTTGATGGCAAAACAATTATTTATTTTACTCCAAATTTCGTTTCTTATCTGAGAAAACAGGATTTAGTATATTTAAATAAAGTTTGGTATTACAGAGTTGAATGCAAATATTTATCTATATCCTATTTAATCCCCTTTTAAGAAAGATATAGAGGAAGAAGAGTTAGAAGACAAATTGTAAATCAATAATGGCAAACCATTTTATAAAGTTATTTTTTCTGTATGCTAGGGGCTAGTGCTCTAGAAACTTGAATTCCATTGACAAATTTGTACTGAGCACTTACTAATTTTTGTTTTGCCCTGTTCTCTTGTTATTTCTGTCTACTTTATTCTATCAGTCCAAATAAAGTAATATCAAAAAGGAAGGTCTAACAGCCAATCCATCATGAAAAAGGGGGAAAGAAACCAAGAAAAGAAACTATCAACCATTTAGTGGATCATTCTCATTATACAGTAGATTAGATATTACTGTTTTGACTTCTCAGTCTCCTGAGAAAGAAAGGCTAAGAAAGGCTATAACAAAACATTCATTAGTATGACATCCGGCAAAAATAATGGAAGTGGGACCCAACAAACTCATTCAGGTTAAAATCTTGAAGCTGTAATTGTAAGATAATTGGGTAGTCTTATTGTCAAGCAGTTACAGCATGAGACTAATAGGATGCCAAGGGAAATGTTGATCAGTACTCGAGAGCCTTAATTTTCCCCAAATTTTATTCACCAACTTGTTCAATGAATAGGGCTCTCTTCTGAAGTTGCTATTCATGCACAAGTTGCTGAGCAGTTATGTGCTTAAAAGTGGTGGCTACACAGAGCTAGCTGACTAAGAGGACTTGGAGTGGGCACTCACATGAGAAAATTAAAGATACATTATGCCAAAAAGTTTATTCCAAGATGTAGGGAATGCTCTTAATATCTAGATTGCCTTTTTGTCTGGATTCCAGTGATTGTGCCAATGATGTGACTCATTGTAATTGTGCTAAACTATCGCATTAATCTTTGCTTTTCAATTTACTCCTGTTAAAGAAGCTACTTTCATGTTTCCAAGAATAATTTGTAGGACTGATCAAATCCTAAAGTCTGTGTAGCTTTTCTTTTATGAGTTGCTCTATGCTCACAAATTCACACATTCTGCTGTAGAATGCTTAAAAACAATAATATCTCAGGAATATTGAAATAAGAAGCATTCAGATATCTCCAATTAATCTATTTTTAATAGAGAAATGACAAATGCCATCTACCATTCCCACTTTAAGTGAATTATGCATAGTTTTTCTCCCAATAACTGCTCATGTTATGAGTTTATTAATGAACTTTATTTATAGTGCACAGAGAAAGCAAAAAGAAATATCTCCATCTGCAATAAGCAATCAGAATATGCTCTATTTTAAGTAGTGTGATAATATCATTACTATCAGAATGAAATGTTAAACTTTTGCCAGAATAAAATCATCAATTATCAAAGTTGCCTAAAACCTAAAATAGACAAAGCATTTTAAATGAGTTTTTATTATATTTTATTGGTGCATTATACTCACACATCATAATGAAGTTTTGAGTAATATTTACATTACATGAAAAAAGCACTTGATGAGCTTTCCCCTGGATTCCACCCCACTCCCTACTCTTTTTGCCAGAATTAAATCATTTATTATCAAAATTGCCTAAAGCCTAAAATTAGATAGAAAATTCTTAAAAGGAGTTGTTAAATATCAGAAAAATTCAAGAAACTTCTTGGAACACATTTTCAATAACCTTTTCAAAAAGTTGAATATAGTATTTGGCTATTTGGTCTAACAGGAAAACTTAAGGACCAAAAATATTAGCACAAGAAAGTACAGAGAGCTCACAAGACTTTTCCAAAATTATGCATCTACCTGGAACTGGAACGATAGCTGCTTCTTCTTCTTTTCAGGCTCATAGAACTATTTTTAAAAATCACAACCAATACACAGAAATGATACCTCATGTAAAAATACAAGTAAATCAGAATATCCAAGTTGGGATATCTACTAAACCTTCTTTTGTGACTTCTGTTATTTGTTATGATTCTTTTGGGGAAAAAATTGATCATACCATTCCTTTCCTAAAGTCCTCCAGTAACAACCATCCTCCAATTCACTTAGATGGAAAAAAAAAAAGCTATTCCTTATAACGTTCTTGCAGAATCCTGCTCCTCTGTTCTCCCACCACTCATGCCCAATTTACTCTACCTTGGCTCTCAGTTCAAATTTTCCAGGCACCTGTAGGTGTTGGAGCATTTGTAGTTCCTTTAGTCTGAAATATTCTTCTCTGAGATATGCCTTATCTTCAAGGCTATGCTCATAGACTCCCAAATATGGGAAATGAGCGAGGCTGTCAGTGACTGCTGTTTTAGGGGTGCTGTTGTGAGCCTCACTCTCCCACCTAGAGCAAAGGGTTCTCCAAGCCCAGGGGAAGCACTTACCTGAACTAGCCTCCCCTATCTAGGCCACTTTACCATTTCTTTTTTTTTTTTTTTTTTTTTTTTTACGGTACTGGGGATTGAATTCAGGGGCATTCTACCTCTGAGCTACACCCCCAGCTCTATTTTTTATTCTTTACTTTGAAACCGGGTCTCACTAAGTTGCGGAGTGCCTCACTAGGTAGCTGAGGCTGGCCGCAAACCCAGATCCTCTAGTCTCAGCCTCCAAATGCTGGGATTACAAGCGTGCGCCACCAAGCCCGGCTCTAGGCTGCTTTACCATTTCTAGGCGTGTCTAGCAAAGGCTATGCATGAATCTGCCTTGCTCAAGAGTCTCGGCATCAGTGAGGTCTCCCCTGGTTAACTTTTGAGAAACTATCACCCACATCTCTCTCTCCTTCCTAGAGTGCATACAGCTTTCTAACCTGATGAAATATCTAACTATTAATTGTGTCTGTCACTCCCAACTAGAATGTAAGCTCTATGAGGCAGGGAGGTTTTGCTTTTGGTTCACTGCTGTAGCACATTGTTCAAACAGTACCTGGCACAAAGTTTGTGCTCAATAACATTTGTTGGGTGAATGAATAAACAGATGAAGGGCACAAATCCATCTTCTGTCTTCTGAACAGCTGTGAACATGATGGAAACTCACTTGGAGACGTTACGCTGTTCTCAGTTCATCTCTGTTGCCCATGGAGCCTGTTCTAATGATTCAAATCTCCTCTCTTCTGAAATCCATCAAGTATTGTCAAAGTTTTGCTTTTTAAATGTCTTCAAAGTATCAGACTTTAATCCAAATTTAAACTGTTCATAAAATTGATTATAAATGGCCCTCTCTTAGTTTTTGAACTGTAGTGAGACATAATTCCTAGGCAGAACTTTTAGTTTTAAAACAAGCTGTTTATCAATTTATAACTGATAACCCCTTATCAATTTAGGAATTTTATCTCTTCTGGGATAGTCTGAAGCCATTCTATTAAGCCTCAAAGAAATCAGCTTTTCAAAGATCTATTTTCTGGTATGAATTTTCCACTTTGTTTTCTAAATATTTTGTAGCTTGCCAAATACTTACTGTTGTAGCTTAAGGAATAATTCTTAAATATTGATTTAAGGATGAAATATGCCCTCAAATAAGAATTATATATTTTTAAAAAAGAATTATTAAGCTTCTACTGCTTAGCTATTTTGTTTGAAAAGAGCAAGGTGCTATATAACTAAGTGTGGTAAGAAAATTAGAAATCTTGCTACCCTAGAGAATTAAGGGCATCCATATCTAGTGACCTTTCCAGTTATTAAGGCAATAACTTAAAAACAAGCATGGGCAAGCCTCTTTCAAAGGCAACCTTTAATTTAACACTTTTATCAACAGAAATATTCGCAATTGCCATAACACTCTGAATGCTTGGGATGGAATTTTGTAATTTTTGGAACTTAAGAGATCTTCTGAATTCAACCTCTTCATTGTGCTAGTGAAAATTCTGAGCCTCAAATAATTTAAGACAAAATAATCAGTGAAAAGTAGAATAAGGAATTAAAAGTTTGAATATTCAAAGAAAGAAGAGTTTTTCTTTAGGGTGGAGTGGTTGGAGAATATCGGGTTGGGGATATAAAGGCAGTATGCTCAGGACTGGCACAAGCAAAGGAAAAGAAGATAATGCAGGGATAATGGTGTTAAGTATGAGTGAGTATTTCTGTTTCATTGGAGTATAAGGAAGAAATTGGGCATGGATGAAAAGCAGGGCTGGATTGCAGTAGACCTTCAATAGAGGCTTTAGAGTTGGGATTTACTGCAAAACAATAATGAGCTTTTTGGGCTTTTTTGCAGGAAAGTCATTAGAGCTGTGTCCAAGAATGTGAACCATCTGTAGCTTGGAAGGTGGGTAGGAAGAAGATTCCATGCGGGAAGATTAGTATCTACTCATAAGTGCCTAGTGTCATGTATAGTTGTATTAGATTGTTGGGATATAGAATTCAGGGAGAAAAAAGCCCACATGAACTCAAGTTATGGTGGTGGAATAGAAAAGACAAAATAGAACAGAGAAATATTTTGTGGATGGATTAGAGGTAATATTCAAAAGAGCTGCATGTGCATTTCAGTGATTTCTCTCATATGACGTATCACCAAAATATTCCAACTGGTGGTATTATTCTTGACTTAGAATGATGAGATGATCCATAGAAATAAAGTGAGGAGGGGTCCCTGTGACTTTTTTCATTTTGGAACTAGACTGTGTGTGTGTGTGTGTGTGTGTGTGTGTGTGTGTGTGTGTGTGTGTGCAGTGGGGATTGAACCTAGGGATATTCCAGGTACATCCCCAGCTCTGTTTTATTTTTTCCTTTGAAGCAAGTTTTCACTAAATTGCTGAAACTGTCCTCAAACCTATGATCCTCCTGTCTCAGCCTCCCAAGTACCGGTATTACAGGCGTTGATCACACCAGGCCACCTGACCAAAATTTCCTCTCCTTAATCAGACAGAGGACTCACTTGCTATGATGTAAACTAAATGTAAGGAACAGGTAGAAAGCTAAAATATTGTTGAAAACTAGAGATCAGCAATTAAATTAAGCAAAATAGATATAATTTTCAATATGTAAAATATGGGCATGCTAATAATATAACCTAGATGAAAGAACAATGGAAATGATTTAGAGCAGCTTATGTATGAGATGGTCATGTGAGCATCTGTAGAACAAGCCTGGCCAACTACAGACGAACTACATTGTTTGTGAAGAGGATTAAAACAAAGATATATCATAGTAAATTGAATTTGTAGCATTCAAATTTTTAATTGGTTCTTTAATTTAACACTTAGGTCACAAATGCTATGTGATTAAGGTAGTATTATATACAGGAGTATAGAAAATGTAACAAGTATGTTTTGATGTGTTATTTTAACAAACTGTTTACCCTACCAATGTGATCTAAAATTGTCTACTTTTCTGAGTTGTGATATTTATTCATCTTGAGTAAAACTTCTTGCCAGCAGGATCTGCCTCTAATGTAACAGTGCAAAACAAAATTGGAACCATGGTTCTATTAGCATTTTTCTAACAAATGCATTGCAAGATTATACCTTTTAAAGTGAGTTCTATCTGTGGTTAAATATTTTTCAAAAAAGTAATTTACACTTAATGTAAGAAGAACATTTTTCTCATTAAGAAAAGTGGTGCTACTGACAAATCCACAAGGCAGCATGTTTGGGGAGGCTGGGTGTACTAAATTATACATAGTCACTTAGGGAATTGCTCAAGGAAATACTAATAGTAACAGTCTAAGCCCATAGGTATTATGGCAAGTACATCCATCATGTGAGAGCAGTTGTCATTAATAAAGTCTAATGCCAACTACAAAGAACTTTCAAAGCATTTTTCACTTGGGTTGCTGTATTCTCCTTCAGATTTTAAGATTAGTTGTTGGCTTAGGAGATTGAAAATACATGTCAGAACCCAATGTGTGAATGTTATAGCTTGGAAGTAAAGTTGCCCCCAAAGACACGTGCAAGGCAAGGTTCTGGGGTGAGGCTTTTGGGAAGTAATTAGATCATGAGCGCTCCAATCTCATCATTGGTTAATCCACTGATAGGTTAATCGATTGATGGCATTTTGGGAAGTGGGTAAAATATTAGAAGGTGAGGCATAGATGGAGGAAGTATATCACTGGGTGTGTGCCCTGGAAGGACACTTCCTGTCCCTGACCCCTTCTGCTCTCTCTCTTTCTGACTTATAGCTTCCATGAGTTGAGCAACTTCCCTCCACCAAGCTCTTCCACCACAATGTTTCTGCCTTGGAGAAAACTGACCTGGACTGACCCTCTGAACCATGAGCCAAAATAAGCCTTTCCCCCCTTCGCGTTGTTTACGTAGGCATTCAGGTCACAGGAAGGAAAAGTCAACTTAATAAAGTTCTGCAACAAATTTTAGATTCACTCTTCTCTGATATAGAATGGAAGCAAAAATAAGACATGTAATTGAACTCTGAGTATCAGAAATTAAATAGGATCACTTGATAAAATAAGACATTTAAGAAAAAAGTCACAATTTTTACCAAGAGCATCTCGCATGTTATTTTATGTCTTGTAAAATGTTGTGACTTTTTTGCTTCACTACATTGAAATTCTACTTACTTCCTATGTTGTCATTTAAATTTTAGCCAGGCTTTCCCTGAATAATTGGAAGCTCCCTGATTGTAAGAAATGTATTTTAAAGTTCTTTAAGCATGATGAAAGTCTAGCAGAGTAAGTGCTTGATAAATCTATAATGCTGAATTACCAATTCTTTATAATCTATTTGAAAATTAAGATTTCACTTGAATTAATTGCTAGTATCTGTTGAATACTATCTATGCATGAGGCTCTGTGTCAAGTCTTTTATGTGGATTATCTAGTTCAACCTTAAAAATATACCAAATAATTAAATAATTTTACTAATAATATTATTTATATTTCCTGAGCAAGGTAAGCCACAGAATTTGGGTAATATGCAGGATTTCAGAGTTCTTTGTGCTAGAGATAGAACTGCAAACACAGGAAATTGAATGTCAGAGTCTTACTATGGCTTTATAGTGACTCACTCTTTCTTAAGCAATATCCTTTCACATAGATGATCCTGAGAGTTTGTGAATTTAACTAATATTAAAGTTTATAAATGTACAAGAGGTGTCTCTGGAATTGGTCTTTTATATGCTTGGTAGAATTACTCTGTAAACTCACACAAAGATCTCCTTTGTTTTGAAAAACTCAGGGTCTGAGCTTTTCCTTCCCTAATTTCACTTCTAAGCCTTTCAGATGTAGGCATTCTGCTCAGTGGGCCTACCATTCCTCATCTTCTTTAAACAGGTCTATGGCAACAGCCTTCTGTTCTCCAGGTCTCATCTTCTGGAGTTTCAGGTCCCAGTCAGCTGCTGCTTGTGGTTCCTTAAAGATTCCCTCCTACTGAATGCATCTTTCATATCACTGACCTTGATAAGGAGTCATAGTACTTTTGCTTCAAAAAATAATTAATTCCAAATGTTTACATTCCTATAAATGCATATAACTCCATTTCTATATAAGTGACGTTGCTTGCAAGGAACAGAAAACAACATGGAGAAATTGAAGAGAAAATGAGAGAGAGACAGAGACAAAGAGAGAAGAAACATATGTATTGGAAGGATACTGAGGCGGCTCATAAAATCTAAGCAAAATCTTGGTAAAGAAACTGAAACAGCTCTCTTTTTATTGATAGCAACATATGGATTTTCTGTTTTTCACCATTAGATCATTGAGATTGTATTACCTTTCACTTCAGTGCATTACTAATAAATGCTGAAATCTCAAGGATACATAATCTATCCTGGAATTTTTCTCAACTTAGTGATCTGAGGGATGCAACCTGTGGTGAAAGAAAAGTATTAAGGAAAGAGCAAAACAATAGCTACCAGAATTCTCACAACATACTTTTGATTTTCTAAGTGTAGGATTTTTAAAAATGACCTCTGTACATGACTCTCTTCTGCATTATTTCCTCAGATGGATTTCTACCTCTCAGTGGGAAACAACACAAACTTATGTCCAGTGGCTATGTACAAAATCCTCCATTAGAACCCCATTTACCCCTGGGAGTCAGAGTTAATAATGTCTGTTGTAATGGTAAAATATATTGCTTCATGTTCCGCTGTCTTTGGGTGGAGCCCTATTCTTCACTCTCCTTTGGGGACCCCTATACCTGTATTAGTGATATTAGAGCTGCCACTTGTAGCAGGTGATGGTTGGTTTTCTAAATCTGAAGGGAAAGTCTCATGGAGTCTTTGGTACCAGTGAAGTTATAGACAATTTGTGGCAGGAAAAGATATTCTGGGACTGTGAATAATTCCTGCCAATGACTCATCTACACTTTCTAGACTAGTTCAGGCAAGGTCTCACACGTATTGGTCAGATGACATTCCGAAGTCTGTCCCACCAAAGATATAGGCTATTTCTCAAAATAATAATAATAATAATAATAATTTCTTTAAGGAGGAATGGCCTACCTTTAAAATTTCAGTGACCTTTGCAGTGACCATTCTGTTGGGTTTTTAACATGAGTGGTCAAAGACCTCAAGATGCTTTTAGTAGCATTGGCTCATTTCATCAAAAGGATTTGTGGAAGAGATGCTCAAAGTGTAATCTGGGTCACTTCAGTTTCCCACTTGTCCTACTTAATTTTGGATAATATAGTAAAGGAGAGAGGACTCATATATGTGTTGCCATAGAATCAAGATAACCCACCAGGCGCTCTCTCTTCTCTTCTTCTTCTTCTTCTTCTTCTTCTTCTTCTTCTTCTTCTTCTTCTTTCTCTCTCTCTCTCTCTCTCTCTCTCTCTCTCTCTCTCTCTCTCTCTCTCTCTCTCTCTTCTTCTCCCCCCTCTCCTGTCTCTCTCTCCGCCCCCCCTTTCTGTGACATAAAGTATGCAAAGTATGATGAACTGTCTTTCTTTAGAGGGAGGAATTATTCTGACATTTTCAGTACCACTCAACCCCAGAAAATATTATGATATGGCATTTTCTCTGATTTTATTTCTTATTTATTTCCAATGGATGACATTTACTTACTAATTCCTACTTTTCAAATTACATCACCTTGATGGCGTCTCTACAGGTCTCAGTGTGATGTTCTGTGGGATGAAGAAGAGCTGAGATAAAGCTGGGGCATCATTCCATCCTTGAGGCAGGAGATTGATTGCTGGGCCTTTGCAATGTTTTTCTAACTTTTGTTCATATAAAGAAGTAAAATGCACTTGCCTGTTTACTGCTGCCAAGAATAGCGGCAGTATGAGAATCATAATCTGATTACATATTCAATCACCTTTATCCGAGTACCACCAATTTTTTTAAACAGGCAGAAGAGGAATTTGGAATGTGATAGAGATGTACAAATATCCATCTTGGAAAGTTATGATGGTAACATTTGTGTTTGATTTATGATTTGGATAGGGAAAGTAAGTCTCAGTAGCTACTGTTGCTTTTTTCCTGTCTTAATAGCCCTTACTTCAAGTTTCTGGGAGCCAGTATAGGGAACCTACTACATTCTGTGATATATTGACACTCAAACAAAGAAAATGCAGAAATATCCAGAATGGGGTGTCGTCCACAAAGAATAGTTTGTAGAATTAATTTACTTTTTAATTTTGTTTATCACATGATTCTCAGAATCCCTTAAAAATGTTGGAGGTTTTGGTTTGATGCTCACAAATGGTGCCTTTTTGGAGAGAGTACATGATCGTTGTGGTTAGGTCCCCGTTGCCAGTGCAGTTACCTAAGAAAGTACCCATAATTGCTTTGGGGAAGGTCAGAGAATGGCTTACATTACATGCACCCAAGGAACCAAGGCAAATAAACCTTGAAGATCAAAGGAGAACTAGGTCTTATAATCAAAGTGCTCTCTTCACACTGTTTGAGAATAGTTTCCCCCGTGGAGGACATATGCACTTTAAGTAATGTCAAAAGAAATACAGAATTAAACTTTTGTTTAAACAACAATTTCCTAAAAAGTGAACTGTCCAGGAACATAACATTTTTAGCATGAAACAGTTCTCTATCACATCATTATAAAAATTCTGGACTTAACACCAGATCAAGCAGTGACAGAGATTAAAAAAAAAAACATTGTAAAACAATCCTTCTATACCATGGATATTCAAAGATGGTAAGAAACATTAGCATGTTGTTTCAAGTACGATTTTTTTTTCTTTTGTAGTGCTTGCACATACTAAGAAAGTGTCCTACCACAGACCTACATCCCCAGACCATTAGCTGTAGATTTTTTTTTAAAAGAGCTTTCTTTTTAAAGCATTAAATAAGTCAAAAGTATGTGAGAAAAATCCACTTGTTTGAAAATTCTTAACATCCCTTCAATCATCCTGAGATTACTGAAGAGTAAAAACCTGTGTGAAGTCTTGAAGGATTGATGGTTTCAATAAATACATATTGAGATAGCTCAACCTGATTGAATCATTACAGTTTTATAAGTATTTAGGAGTTACTATCAGAAATTAACCTTGGTTAATGGCTAAATAATTTATTACTAAAATATATCAGCCAGCCAGACTGTAGACAGTATGTGAGCTTATAAGGTAACACTTGTGTTTGTAAGTTGCTTTCTTTTAGTCAAAGCTGTCTTCATTCTCCTTTTCTTTCTGTAGTTCCTAGCCCAGACTTTCAAACGCTGTTTCTCAATACTGGATGAATGTTAGAATTACCTGAGGTGTGGACCCTTTAAACTCTTGTACTGGTTAGTCCCTAGATCAATTAAATCAGAATGTTTGGAGGCATGGCTCAAGTGTATGTAGCTAAGATTGAAGTTCACTGCCTTCAGGAAAAATACCGTATGTTCTGTTATTTATAATAAATCAAGGGAATGTGTCAAGTCTTAAGATACAAAATTAGTTACTATCTAAAACACCAAACGATGTGATTTTCCTTATTCTTTGTCATATCAAGTCTACTGACACATTTCTAAGGAAAATTCTAATACTGTTTAAGGAAAGCTAGACCTCAACACTAAGAAGTAGAAGAGAGCTCAAGATTATGTCTAGGGAGATCTTATGGAAACACTGAAAGATTCCTTGGAAGAATTAGCTCCAACAGTGAAGTCTGTTAATGTTAATGTTAATGGCATCCTGGGTGAGATGGCCATGGTAAGATACTCTCAAAAACAATTCTTCACCTTCAGAATAAAGACAACACCTACCAGGCAGGAGTGTTGGTTTTATTGTTTCTCAGCCATTCAAAGCAATTAGTAACTTTAATGCTTAGTTATGTGTTTACGGCAAGTATTTAAAGCCCAATATTTGCTGTAGGAGAAAGCTTCTTTCCCTCAATATGGAAATGTGTGCATATAGCAGGATATGTAGATAATTATTGGTTTATTGCACCTTATCAATCCCTATTTAGTAATGTGTAATGCTTACAGTAGATCTGAGAATACTTTGGGAAATCTGGTTGATGAGCCAGAGGGGATATTATTTATGAATAATTTTTCTAATGCCTCATAAACAATAAGCATTCAGCAAACTCTTATAGATTAAATGGTTCAAATTATTCCATACATTTAGTTTTTCCACAGAAACAATGTTAAGCATGATGACTAGATTTCAAGGTTTGACAATCAGAATATTTCTCCCTTTTCTATCCTATCCCCAAAGATGTTTGTGTCCTAATACCTGGAAACTGTGAATATGTCGCGTTACCACATAAAGAGAAATTAAGGTTGCAGATGGAACAAAGGTTGCTAATCAGGGATTAGGGTACTTTCACAAACATATCAAAGTCAATCACTCAACTGAACTTGAGAAGGAGGGAGGGCAAGGGAGTGGGGCAGGAATCGGGGAAGGGCTAAATGAGAAATGTATGCATGTATGCCTTTACCAGCTTGTACCTGACAAAGATGTATGATTACAATGCACCAATTAAAAAATAAAATAAAATAATAGTAGGGATTACCCAGGTGAGGCCCATGTTACCACAGGGATCGCTGAATGTGGAAGAAGGAGGCAAAGGAATAAGTACATGCTCTGCCGTTGCTCTCTTGGAAATGGGAAAGGATTTGACCCAGGGAATATGAGAAGCTTCTAGAAGCTAAAAATGAGTTCTGCTTAGAGCCTCCAGAAAGGAACACAACTTTGCTGACACTTTCGGTTTAGCCCCATAAAATTCACTTAAAACTTAAGATTCACTTAAAACAAAAACAATAAGATAAGACATTTGTGCTTTAAGTCACTAAGTTCATGTTAATTTGTTGTAGCAGTAATAGAAAATTAATGTATCAGGTCAGTTCTCAGAAAAGTAAATATATGTTTAAGAACATATATTTGGCTATATATAAATAAAAAAGATTTTAAAAATAAATATATTTCGTTTTTTTCCTTTTTTATTGTAATAATTTGTGCTTTGTATGTATGCATCTTTGTTAGGTACAAATTGACAACAGCATATGTGCACACATTTCTCATCTGACCCCTTCCCCAATTCCCACCCCGCTTCCTCGCTCTCCCTCCCTCTCAAGTCCAGTTCAGTGAGTGACCTTCATATAATTGTGTAAGTGCATCATGTGGCTTAGGGTGCTCCTCCCCACCCCCCATCCATTCCCTTTGGTTAAATCAACCTCTTTGTTTATCGAGGGTCTCTACTTTTTAAAAAATAAATATATATTCCAATGAGATATAATTTACAGTTATAATTTGTAGTTCAATGGGTTTTGATAAATATTCCATAAAAGCCACAATCTTATTAAGATATAAAACGTTTCATCACCTTGAAAAGCTTCTAAATTTCCCCTTTCCAATCATTCTTCCCTCACAGGCAATTATTATTTTGATTTCTGTTGCAGAGACTAGTTTTGGTGCATTTCACACAAATGGGATCATACAGTATTCTCTCTTGAGTATGGCTTCATTTACTCAGGCTAATGTTTTGGGGATTCATTCACATTGTTAGGTGAATCAGTAATTTTCTCCTTTCCCTTGCTGAGTAATGTCCCATTGTTGAGTAATATCACAAGTCCTATTGTTGAGTAATATCACAATTGTTTTTGCATTGACCTGTTGAATTTTTTAATTGTTTTCAATTTTTGACTATTTTTATAACATTTTTATACAGTTTTGTAGTTTTATGCAGTTTATACACTCAGAGAGATATATAAATATATTTTAATGTGCTTTTATTGGTGCATTATAATCTCACATCATAATGTAAATCATGTTGACACTGATATACATGCACACAGCACTTGGTGCCCCCTCACCTACCCATCTTCCCCCTTCCCATACAGAGTACTGAGATTGACATTGGTATTTTCACATATGTACATATAGGCGATGTAAGTATTTCTAATAATGAACCTCAGTCTTCCCCCTCCCCTTCCTTTAGACCATCTCCCTGGCTCCACTGTGGTTTCTCCTCCATTTTCTGGAGTCCTTCTGGTATCTCAGTTATTCCCTTGCTTCCTCATATTAGAGAAAACATATGACCCTTTACTTTCCGTGATTGGCTAATCTCACTTAACATAATGCTCTCCAGGTCCTTCCATTTTCTTACAAATGATGTAATTTCATTCTTTATTGCTGAGTATAATTCCATTGTGTGTATTTTCCATAGTTTTGTAATCCATTCCTATGTTGATGGACATAGGAACAAAAATAAAGGTATAAGCATTTTGTGTGGTGTATACGGGGTGCCCCTGACAATGGGCCCATGACTGCCCCTATTCTGTGCTCTCTGGAAGAGGAGGGCAGGAAGGAGTAGAAGGGTCTGTTCCAGAGGTTAGATGGTCCCTCACACACTCTTCTGAAGTCTTCTCATCTGGCCAGAACCAAATACCTAGGATTAAGTATGGTAGACAAAGATTTGCAGAATTTAATTCAATTATAAGTGTTAATTTAATAAAATGTTTAATGAAGTTAATATTTTTCTTTAATGGAGAAGAAATGACTGTATAAGCCATCAAAGAATGAATTTGGATGTGCAGTTATAAAATTGGCTTTTTAATAATCTATATTTAGATCACAAAACATTGGTTGGATTCTAGGGTCTGAATTTTCCGTATCTGCTTCAATGTAATCCAAGTTCTTAAAATTTCACGTCAATATAGAAACATACTCTTTTTTGAGTCTTTCCTTAGCAGATTTTTCCTTTCTTTAGCTTTTTCAACATTAAGTTTAGGGATGTTTTTATAACTATCATTGGTGAGGTTCATTGAATGAACATATTTCCTGTTATGAAATAGTTTATTATGGATTCCTAATTTTCCTTAGTGATCTTAAGTGGTATTCTTTGCCTATTCTGGAGATATATATATATATATATATATATATATTTTTTTTTTTTTTTTTTTTTTTTTTTTTTTTTTTTTTTTTTTTTTTTTTTTTTTTTTTTTTTTTTTTTTTTTTTTTTTTTTTTTTTTTTTTTTTTTTTTTTTTTTTTTTTTTTTTTTTTTTTTTTGGCGGTACTGGGGATTGAACTCAGGGGCATTCTACCTCCGAGCTACACCCCCAGTCCTATTTTTTATTCTTTATTTTGAAACTTTGAAACCGAGTCTCACTAAGTTGCGGAGTGCCTCACTAGGTAGCTGAGGCTGGCCGCGAACCTGGATCCTCCTCCGGTCTCAGCCTCCCGAATGCTGGGATTACAAGCGTGCGTCACCACGCCCGGCTGGATATATATTTAATAATATACTAAATGACACACTCTTTTCCAGAATTTTCCCAAGCCATAAAATCTGTTAGCATTCCTTAGGTTCACACCTGATTTTCCTACCTTCTGTTTTCTCTCTTCTAATATGGTACCATAAAATAGAAGCTGCAAACTACTTTATTCCCTATGTTGACCAAAAATTCTTTCTCAGTCTCTGCTTCCCCCCTACCTCCACCAGTGGTACTGGGGACTGAACCCAGAGGTGTTCTACCTTCCAGCTCTACACTAAGTCCATTTTATTTATTTTTTGTTTTTGTTTTTGTTTTTAAAACAGGGTCTCACTAAATTGCTGAGAAGTCTCCCAAAGTTGCTGAAGCTGGCCTTGCTCTGTGATCCCCCGTCTCAGCCTCCCAAGGAACTGAGTTTGCAGCTGTGCACCACCACACCCTGTTCAGTCTCTCTTTTTTTAGACTCAAAACCTTTGTCCTGACTGCTAAAAAACAAGACAGAGAATGCCAGGAAAAGTGAGCTCCGGCAGCCTTTGAGATGCTGAGACTGAGCTTTTTCATGGGAGGGCCCATACAAAGAACAGGTTGGGAGATGGTGATAACCAAGTCCAGGGAGAAGTCACAAACATGGGGGGAGGGGACATATATTAAGTATCAGTTATACTCTACTGCAGCGGAAGAGTGGGCAGAGTATAAATCTCAGACTAGAAGAACAGATCCAGCAGACAGACACAGAGTGCATTCCTCTCTACTCTTTCTGATGACACAAGTGTGAAGTATCCTTCCAATCTCTTGCTGGCCAGGGTGAAGACTGCTTTGACAGATGATCATGTCTGCAGGAAAGACGCCACTGAGGAAAGCCCAGAGTTCTCATGGCTTCTTGCAATCTCTCATCCACGTAGGATTCAATTTTCAAATTTCCAATCGTTTTCATGTTCTGTCCTAAAAGACTTCCAGTTTAACTCAAAGAACAATGAATTCTGAAGAAAGAGTAGTTTCAAGGACTCTGAATACTTATGATTACTTGGGTACAATATGAAAGCTATTTTGAATTAGCTCTTAATAGGTTTGAAATATTTTTAATCAGTTTGAACCAGTTGAGGCCAGTATCCAAACAAAAAAAAAAAAAGAGTATCTACTTTGAACTCTTCTAACAATTTTGAATCAACTTCAAACACTTCAGAACTGTTTGAATTGATTAGCACAGACCTAAAAAATTGATAAATCAGAGCTTAGTGGTTTTTTTGAATTTTCTTACAGATTTATTTCTTTATTACCCTCACTATAGTATCCCACCACTTCATTATAAGCTGTTATCAAATTTGTTTTTTAAACATTATGCTAAGTGAGATTAGTCACAAAAAGTAAAAACTCGTATGATTTCCCTAATATGTGGAAGCTAGAGAAAAAGTGGGTCTTAAGAGGGACTCTAGATGAAAAGGAGAAACCTTAGATGAGTAAAGAAAGTGACTTAACTGAAGGTGATGGAGGTGGAAGGAAACACCCTAAAGCACATGATGTACTCTCACAAACACATCAAAGTCAATCACTAAACTGAATGTGAGAAGGAGGGAGGGCGAGGGAGTGGGGCGGGACTTGGGGAAGGGTTAAATGAGAAATGTGTGCATATATGCCTTTACCAGCTTGTACCTATCACCTCCCACCACGCTCGACCCCTGCCCGCGGGGGCCCAGTGAGAGAGAGGCGACAAATAATGGTTGCTGGTTCAAGCTTCTTTATTGTTCTTCCCCTAACAGGAAGAGAGCTAAGCTTATAAGCCTAACAGCAAGGGGAGGGGGAAACTTGGAACCAATCATAGAGGTGACCATGAGGCTACTGCATGCCCCTCTCTAGTTCTCCTATGCATGCACTATCTGTCCACGAGCTCTGACGTACTGGTGCATGCACG
>PVLC010014677.1:17274-38917 GCA_004027655.1 Graphiurus murinus | reverse complement strand
GCTGAGAACGGAGGATCTGGGTTCGCGGCCAGCCTCAGCTACCTAGTGAGGCACTCTGCAACTTAGTGAGATCCCGTTTCAAAATAACGAATAAAAAATAGGGCTGGGGGTATAGCTCGGAGGTAGAATGCCCCTGAGTTCAATCCCCAGTACCGCAAAAAAAAAAATAAATAAATAAAATAAAAATAAAGGACTGGGGGTGTAGCTCAGAGGTAGAATGCCTCTGAGTTCAGTTCCCAATGCCATAAATAAATAAATAAAATAAATAAATAAGTAAATGTTTGATGAGGTGTTACAATATCAAGATTTTCTTTTTTTTTTGTGGTACTGAGGCTGGAACCCAGGTGTGTTCTACCTCCGAGATATACCCCCAGCCCTATTTTTATACCTGGATCCTCTGATCTCAGCCTCCCGAATGCTTGGATTACAAGCGTGTGCACCACGCCTGGCCTGTGTAACCTTCTTGAATCACAGAATTCTGAGACTCTGATGAAAATCCCTCTTTCTAATTTGAGATCCAGTTTTGAAAGATAAAGCATCCAGGGGTTAAGGCACAACATAACTTGTGAATCTTAAAACACTGGGCTTTCTTAATGATAGGAACCAAATCCATTCAATATAAATGATGTTGTCTTTAATATAAAAGTTGTCAGCCAGTGTGGTGGCACACGCCTCAGCAAGTAGTAAGACTTTAATCAACCTAGCAAGACCCTGTTTCAAAATAAAAATAAAGCCAGGCGTGGTGGCGCATGCTTGTAATCCCAGCATTTGGGAAGCTGAGACTGGAGGATCTGGGTTCGCAGCCAGCCTCAGCTACTTAGTGAGGCTCTCCACAACTTAGTGAGACCCTGTGTCAAAATAAAGAATAAAAATAAGGCTGGGGGTATAACTTGGAGGTAGAATGCACCTGACTTCAATCCTCAGTACCGCAAAAATAAATAAATAAATAAATAAATAAATAAATAAATAAATAAAATAGGACTGATGGTGTAGCTCAGGGGTAGAATGCCCCAGCATTCAATCCCCCCCCCCAAAAAAAGTCAATACCATGTAGGAGATACTCTTATAGGTGCTGTACCTGGAGAAACTTGTTTAAACTTGGTAACATCCTAGAAGGTAAGGTCTACGCTAGAAAGGGGAGGAAACTGAGATCCAGAGTCCCTAGGTGGTGGCAGAGCCATCATACAAGCCAGCCAGGCTGCTTCATGATCCATACATGGTGACCCCCTCCCCCCATGTTCAGCTAACTTGACTTGACTGCGATCCCCAAATCTGATCTGACTAAGGGAGATGTTACTAGGCAAGTAAGGTTTTCACATCAAGGCTCTGCTTTAGCTAATTTGAATAGAAATCTTTCTGAAATGTATATTATATTTCTGCTATCTCTCACAACACATCACTGAATATAACTTTAAGACACTTTCTGTAGAGTAGAAAGAGCACAGATCCTGCAGTCAGGAAAACCTGAGCCTAAATTCTTGCTCTGCATCTAACAGGTGTGTATCCTGGGACAATTTATTTCACTTCTATGACTTATTTCTGTGCGATGGGAATGGTAACACGTATACCTCATTGGGTTCTTGTGAAAATTCAATGACATACCATAGATTAAAAACAAAACAAAAGCACGTAGTGTAATGCCTAGAACATAACCAAGAACTCTATACGTACAGTTATTGTGGCTATGATTTACAAATCTCTACTCTGCTCTCCCCCCACTTTGTAGAAGGCAGGCTTCACAGCAATCCTCCTTCTTGCCTTCTTTTTTTTTTTTTTTTTTTTTGCGGTACTGGGGATTGAACTCAGGGGCATTCTACCCCCGAGCTATATCCCCAGCCCTATTTTTTACTCTTTATTTTGAAACCGAGTCTCACTAAGTTGCGGAGTGCCTCACTAGGTAGCTGAGGCTGGCCGTGAACCTGGATCCTCCGGTCTCAGCCTCCCGAATGCTGGGATTACAAGCGTGCGCCACCACGCCCGGCTTCCTTCTTGCCTTCTACACAGTAACTTTCAACCCTCTGCTGGCTTCACTCCAGGCCCATCAATTTCTTGAGGTTCTCTGAACACCATATGCCCTCTCATGTTTCAGCATCTTCACATGTATTTCCTATTTGCTGACTCAAGTGCTTGATCCTCTACCTGATAATTCCTATGTGACCTTAAGATTTGGTTCTGATAACACCTCTCAGGAAACCTGTTGCCCCAGGTTGCTTGCCTTTCCAGCACTCTGCGCATGCCTCTGTTGCAGTCTAATGCCCTAAAAATACTTCCCAACATCTCTCAATGGTCCCAGAGCTCCTTGAAAGCAGGCACTGTATCTTACTCCTTTTTGTAACACTCTTGGCACCTGGCAAGTGTCTGGTCCTTTGTAAATGCAGAATAAATCTGTACTGAAAGAATAATAGAGTCTCAGAACTTCGAGGGAAGAGATGAGAGTGTGCATGCATTGCTATTACCTCACCTGATTTTCACTATACCCTTCTAAGTAAAGAAGGCTGGGTGAGAGAGTTCCACACTTTGAGAATAAAGAAACAGTTCTTCCCCCACTGACCGTAAAGCTCTCCAATGAGCTATAGGAAACTTATTTTATAACATCTGCTTTTGTTCCTTACAGAACCCATTTTCTTTCAGTTCTAAACTGTTTCCAAATATGTGAGGTATTACAGAGTTTGGTTCCTTAAAGGTGGGGTGTTACACTGAGGTGGGTATTAGATGCATGAAAATAGTCTTCATTTTTAGTCAATCTAATACATGAAATGAATGTCTAAAAAAGTTTAAAAAGAGCCGGATGTGGTGGCGCACGCTTGTAATCCCAGCATTTGGGAGGCTGAGACCAGAGGATCCGGGTTCGCGGCCAGCCTCAGCTACCTAGTGAGGCACTCCGCAACTTAGTGAGACTCGGTTTCAAAATAAAGAATAAAAAATAGGGCTGGGGGTTTAGCTCGGAGGTAGAATGCCCCTGAGTTCAATTCCCAGTACCGCAAAAAAAAAAAAAAAAAAAGTTTAAAAAGGTATTTTCAAGTATATTTTGTTTTTGCAGAACTTAACATATAAGCAACAGTGATCTTAACAGCAGCCAACATTTACTGAGCCTGTTCTGTGCTAAGCATGTTACAGTTATCGCTAATTTAACCTAAACAACTTTATTTTACTAAGAAGCAAACAGAAACAAGGGAGCAAGCCCAAGGGATCAAAGCCACTCAGTAGCAGACTAGTGTAAGAATCCAAGTCCAAGCTTTTCACCACTTTATAAACACTCTGCTTTTTTTTTTTTTTTTTTTTTGTGGTACTGGGGATGGAACCCAGGGGCATCCTACCTCTGAGCTACATCCCCAGTCCTATTTTTTATTCTTTATTTTGAAACAGGGTCTCACTAAGTTGCAGAGGGCCTCACTAGGTAGCTGAGGCTGACCTCAAACCCAGATCCTCCTGTCTCAGCTTCCCAAATGCTGGGATTACAAGCGTGCGCCACCACGCCCGGCTTACACTCTGCTTCTTTTTTTTTTTGCGGTACTGGGGATTGAACTCAGGGGCATTCTACCTCCGAGCTACACCCCCAGCCCTATTTTTTATTCTTTATTTTGAAACTGAGTCTCACTAAGTTGCGGAGTGCCTCACTAGGTAGCTGAGGCTGGCCGTGAACCCGGATCCTCCAGTCTCAGCCTCCCGAATGCTGGGATTACAAGCATGCGCCACCACGCCCGGCTTACACTCTGCTTCTTAAATGAAAACATTCTTCACACTTCTACTCAACAGGACAAACCTTGGACAACCTTAAGTGATATCCTTTATATTTATATTTCCAGCTTTCTAGATGCAAACTCAGTAGCCGGATCTTCTCTTTTCCTTCAGTCTCTCCTGAATCTCTTCAACTTTATTTCTCTCAGGTTTTCTTGTTACTGACCTTCTGTGATTGCAACCTCTTGGGTGGTCTCTCACAAGACTAATCCATCCTGTATAGCTCTATCATTTTATTTTAAGATTATCACTTAGTTATATCAAAACTTTGCTCACAAACCACTAAGTACCCATTGCCAAGTCCTTTTACTTTGGCATATAAGATTCTCTACAATCTGCCTTTTTAGTACTATGCTTTCATTCATACATTTATTCATTTGACATAAACTTACAAAATGCTTATCATGGACACTGAGGAGTTAAAGTAATATGCAGCCGACTAAAACAGACCCATCGTTAAGGAGCTTATAGACTTTAATAAGGGAGAAGAAATACATACAAACATAACTAATATAAGGAAGAAAATAAGTGCAACAAGAAAGCTAGTTAAGTGTTATGGGAGCTTAGAGTTGACTCTGACACGGGTTTGGGTAGAAGGGGGTAGCATGTGGTGAGATCTTGAAGGGAAATAAGAGCTTGGATATGTGAGAAGGTCACTGCAAAAATGAACAAAAGAATGAAAGTGAGAATGTGTGAGAAACAGGTCTGATTTTCACACAGTGTAGTAAAGTAGACTAGTAAGAGCTGAAAAGGAAGGTTTAGGGCTAATTCCAGACAATCATGAATGTTTGGTCAAGGTCTGGACTTTAATATTTATTCATTCAACAAGTATTTACTGTTCAAAGCTAGCCTCAGCAACTTAGGGAGACCCTCAACAATTTACTGAGAGCCTGTTTCAAAAATAAAAAGGTCGGGAGGCTGAGACCGGAGGATCCGGGTTCTCGGCCAGCCTCAGCTACCTAGTGAGGCACTCCGCAACTTAGTGAGACTCGGTTTCAAAATAAAGAATAAAAAATAGGGCTGGGGGGTGTAGCTCGGAGGCAGAATGCCCCTGAGTTCAAACCCCAGTACCGCAAAAAAAAAAAAAAAAAAAAAAAAATGGGCTAGGGGTATGGCTAAGAGGTAGAATGCCCTTGGGTTCAATCCCTAGTACCAAAAAAAAAGTATTTACTGACTATCTACAATAGGCCAGAAGATGGTCAAGCACTAGGAATAGAGTGGAGAGCCAAACAGACATGTGCCTGGTCCTCTTGCAGCTGAGTTTAACATAGACGCCCAAAAGAGGTCATCATCGCATAAGATCATTCTGGCATCAATGTGTTGGACTGATTGAATGGGGGAAGAAATGGAAATGAAGCCACTGATTACATTACGTATGGGGAGGGATGAGGTAGAAGACAATGGCAATGGGAATGAAGAATAAAGGCTTGAAAGTTATTAAGAGCCAGGTATGGTGGAACATCCTTGTAATCTCAGTACTTGGGAGGCTGAGACAGGAGGATTGCAGGTTTGAGGACAGCCTTAGGAAGTAGTGAGACTCTCATCAACCTAGTGAGATTTTTGTCTCCAAATAAGAAATAAAACTGGGCCAGGAGTTTAGCTTGGAGTAGAATGCCTCTGGATTCAATCCCTAGTACCATAAACAAAAAATACTTGAGTAGAAACAAAGTAAACTAGACTGATGGACAGATATTTGAGAGCAATAAGCAAAATATTAACTATAGACTCTTGAAGAAGGTATGTTATTCAGTGTATGATTCTTTCAATTCTTTTTGTTCGAATACAATTCTTTTTGTTTGGTCAGAATACACTATTGAGGCCTCAGTGATGAACTCAATTAGCAACACAAGGGTTTGAAGTACCCAAAGCATCCAAGAAGAAATATTTACCAGGTAGCTGGAAACACAGGCCCGGAGTTCCGTTATTTTTCTGTACGACTTCCTAAACATCTCCCTACCTCCATGTTCCCTTCCACTATTATCTTTTCTCTTCTTCAAGCTTTCTCTGACCACTCTGCCCTCTCACATTCAGCACTGTATGATTAGTTTATGACATTATCATACATCACTAGAATGGAAATTCATAGAATAGAATCATATACAGAGTATATACTTTGTATTTCCTTTTTTTTTTGGTGGTAATGGGGATTGAACCCAGGGGCATTCTACCTCCGAACTACACTCCCAGCCCTATTTCTTATTTTTTATTTTGAGACAGGGTCTCACTAAGTTGCGGAGAGCCTCACTAAGTAGCTGAGGCTGGCTGAAAACCTGTGATCCTCCTGTCTCAGCCTCCCAAGTACTGGGATTACAAGCGTGCGCCACCACGCCCAGCTTACTTTGTATTTCATAAAGCGATTTTCAAATAAACAATGAATAAAACCTGTCTTCCTATTTACATATCTAGATCTTTATGCTCACACTGATTCAGAAGGTACAGTTTTATTGATTTTTTAAAAACTCTGAAACATATACATTTTCTTAAAGGCACCCTGTTAGTGGGGAAAATAACTTTAACCTCATAGACTGAAACGAAATTCCCATTCCCAAATTATTTTTTCTTCTTTTTTGGTACTGGGGGTTGATCCCAGGTGCATTTTATCTCCGAGCTATACTCCCAGCCACTTTTATTTTGAAACAGGGTCTCAGTAAGTTGTTGAGACTCTAAGTTGTTGAAGCTGGCCTTGAACCTGAGATCCTCCTGTCTCAGCCTCTCAAGTACTGCGATTACAGGCATGAACCATCACACCCAGGTTTATATTCTTTTTTTTTTTGCAGTACTGGGGATTGAACTCAGGGGCATTCTACCTCCGAGCTATACCCCCAGCCCTATTTTTTATTCTTTATTTTGAAACAAGGTCTCACTAAGTTGCGGAGTGCCTCACTAGGTAGCTGAGGCTGGCTGCGAACCCAGATCCTCCAGTCTCAGTCTCCCATATGCTGATTACAAGCGTGCGCCACCACGCCTGGATTTTATATTCTTTTTTTTTTTTTTGCGGTACTAGGAATTGAACTCAGGAGCGTTCTACCTCCGAGCTACACCCCCAGCCCTATTTTTTTATTCTTTATTTTGAAACCGGGTCTCGCTAAGTTGTGGAGTGCCTCACTAGGTAGCTGAGGCTGGCCTCGAACCCAGATCCTCTGGTCTCAGCCTCCCGAATGCTGGGATTACAAGCGTGCGCCACCACGCCTGGCTTTTATATTCTTAATATATTTGATTACTTCTTTTTTTGTGTGTGTGGTACTGGGTATTGACCCCAAGGGTGTTCTACCACTGAGATAAGCTCCCATTTTTCCCTTTTATGGAGGGGACAGGGGATTGAATCTAGTAGATAGTCTACCTCTGAGCTATACTCCTAGCCTGTTTTATTTTTTATTTTGAAACTGGGTCTTGCTAAGTTGCCAAGGCTGGCCTTGAACTTGCAATCTTCCTTTCTCAGCCTACCAAGTACTGAGATCAGAGATGTGCATCAGTGCACCTGGCTAAGTTGTCTCTTTCTTTGTAGCTTTTCTTTCAGATTTTATCTGATATTTCATTTCGCAGAAATATATACAAAGGAAGAGAATACTTGTTCTCAGGTGGCAAAACTATGATTTTTTTCTTTCTACTATTCTAGTTTGTAATTTTCTTTTTTTAGTTCTGGTAATTTATTCCCAAGGACACCTGCTTAACTCCTAGTCCACTTCCTGTTCAGGAAGACTGTGCTTCATGTACCCCATGCCCCCCACCCCCACCTCAAAAATTTTTACCTTTTCTCCTCTCTCTCTCTCTCTGTCCTTCTCTTCTCTTTTCTTTTTTTTCTCACCATGCCCATCTGTGTGGATGCCAGGAAGCGGTGGTGTAGGAGCAGTGGCTCCAGCATATGGGACGCTGGGAGGAGGTCCAGGTGACATTGTGACCTCCCCTACTGCAGCAGCAGAAAGGCCTGAACTTCTCTTGGACTTGGAATGCCTCTTCTCTTTATGCTTCTCCTTGTCTTTCTTCTTTTTGCTCTTCTTTGACTTCTTTTTCTTCTTGATTTCCCGGTAAGAATCATCTATCACTAACTCGCCAGCCTCTAGCTCCCCACCAGAGGATGAGTCTGATTCTACTAGAATAGGTTCTAGCCCTGAAAGATCAAGGTTAGCACTGTGGGGTTCTGGGAACTGGGAGGCATCAGAGCCACAGCCTTCAGGGCCAGGAGATGAATGAGGGTCTGAGGATGACTTGTGCTTCTTCCGGGCTGTTTTCAGAAAGCTCTGTAACTCATGTCCTAGGAGTAAAGCACCTTGCTCATCCCGAGCTGATTTCTTAGAGGATTTTTTTACAGTTGCTTGTTGAGAAGGGTACTGAAAAGACTCCTCATCAACCGAGCTGCTTCCTTTCTCCTTTGGTGACAGAATAAGTTTCATCTTTAAGCCATCAGGTTCACGAAGGGTCAATGTCTCTGTGTTCACATAGAGTGGCTTCATTTTTTTGGATTTGTGGGAGCTGCCGTCCTCCAGGGAGAGCTCCCCGCTGCTTCCACTGCCTTTCTTCTTGTGGTGCTCCTTTTTACTCTCTGAATGGCTTGAAGAGCTAGAGGACTTTTCCCCTGCCTTTTTGGAAGGCTTGGAGCCTGCTGCCAGTGGGGAAGTGATAGCTTTCAACAGGTCCATAGCTGTATCGGCAGACTGCGGGCTGGGCTTTTTCTTTTTCTTTTGTGCCGATTCCAAAGACGAAATGTCTAGAAATAATCAAGAGAAGTACTGTCAAGAGGGCAGGGAGCAACTTATAGCAAGTTTCCTCTCACCAAAAACACCCAGCTAACACAAGAAAGAAGCTAACGGGAGTGATCTGGGGGGAGACCCTTTGATTCCTAATGTTCAGAGATGGTGCCCATGTGCTTTCTGCTTGGTAGTCTGCTTTTGACCCTCAAGACCATTCTTGCCATTATGTTGTTTCTCTTCACTGAGTCTTCACAAGCAACCAAGAGAACATACCCAGAAGAACAGACTATAGCTGTGGGATTAAGGGAAGTTGTCATTTAGATTAGACTGAAAATAGAGTGTCTTTTTTTTTTTGGTGGTGGTACTGGGGATTGAACCCAGGGGCATTCTACCACTGAGCTACACCCCCAGCCCTTTTTATTTTGAGACAGGTCTTGCTAAATTGCTGAGGCTGGCCTCAAACTTGCAATCCTCCTGTCTCAGTCTCCCAACTTACTGGGATTATAAGCATGCACCACCATACCCAGCTTTGGAGTATCATTTGTTTCTATGTTCAGGACAAACTCATACTGGTACAAGGTTAGTCTTGTCAACTAGGTGAATAACACAGCTAAGAAAACTGGTTTTGTGAGTGGATATACACTGGTTGAGAAATGACCCACAGATGCAGGCCGGAGGGCCCAAGGACTACATTTGGCAAAAGGGATTCTAGATAACAATGACATAAGATAAGTGAATGATTGGGGGGAGAAGGAACCTGGTACCTGGTGTATCACAAATGAAGACTGTTCTTCTATGCTGAATCCTCCAAAATACCAGCCCTCCACCTCTCTCCTCCTTCACACTGGTTTATCGGCACTCAGAACAAGAACCACTGTCCTGTTAAATAGGCCACTGAGTCAGCAACATCTGGATCCTCTCCCCTTACCCCGACTCCAAGAACCAGTGATGCGCTTATCCCACCTGCTGCCCTTCCCCATCCTCACCTCCATAGTAGTAATCATCGGAGGAGTGCTTCCTCTTCTTCTTGTGCGTGTCCGTTCCCAAGAAATAAAGCTCACTATCCTGCAATTAAAGAGGAAGAATGGGCCAATAATAAGGCAAAGCAGTTTGGAAGCTCTTGTTCTTGGATGATTTTTGACTTTGAAAAACAAAGTAAGTAGAATAAAAATGGATGTGAACAATGTTCATTTTTCTTTTCTAAAGTTTTAAAAAGAAACTCCCATCTTCAAATATTAGCAAATATGGTAAGTTTAAGACTTCCTGAATTCATATGTCTAGAACTCACCTTAAATTTCTTCTTGGAAGAATTCCTGACCTGAGCAGCGATTTCTTCCTCTTCCCTTAAGAAATCTTTGTAAGAACGTTTCTTTTCTCGTTGGCTTCGACCAGCAGCAAGTCCTATATCCTCAAAGCTGTGATCACCATCAAAGCAATCTGAGAAGCGCAGTTTCATTTGGCAAAGGAAATGAGAAAGTCAAGTAAGTAGCAACCAAAGGTTAACAGTCCCTCTATTTGCAAACTGAAATTATGTCTCAGTAAGTGCACTGAAATTCAGGTCTAGACCCAGAGGGACAAGAATATTTCTTGATGACCTGGCTGCAAATACAAGAACCAAACCTGATGACAATGTTTCCACGCTATGCAAAGGCCCAAAGTGCATCCTTAGAGATGGTTTCTTAGTTGTGATCTGGCAGGTAGACATAGACTTGCAGAGGTAAGGCTGAACAGAATAAGGATTCATGTGCTGCGCTGCTCTGTGGGAGTCCAACATGATTCCTATCCCCAGACTCCTGCACACTGGAGCTGGCAAGGACCAAGAGTGTTGCTTGGGATCGCCCCAATATTCTGAGACTCCTATTTCAGACTCTCATGTTGGAACCCCTGTCCTGGTTTTCATTTCCATGGGCCCAGTGTGGGGATGACGTGGAGGCTGAATGTCATATAATAGTGCTCTGGACCATCATTGGGAGTCCAGGCTGTGGTGCCCAGTCCTGGTCTCTACATCCATGGGCTGCAAGAATTGAAGAGGATACCCCCTTTGGAATGCTTCTCAGATTAAGGGGTCATACCTTCTTTCTTCACGGAGTCATCATAAGCCATGGCGGTCCTGCAGGGCCTTTGAGAATGTGTCACTGTGTCCAGGCTCCTTCCCGTCTACAGGACCAGGTCTGAGAAACAAAGAAGGAAAACCCTCCTGTAATGCGAACTCACTGGAGAAGCAACCTTCCAGGTAGAAATGCGTAGCGATCCAAGGGCCGACTGGAAGGGCAGCCAGAAATAAAGAGTGTCTTGTCACCTCCTCATTCTTTTGTAAATATACTGGGGTTGAAATTGTGGTAAGTATGCTAGGCTTAATTAGATTAGTTGTCATTTGGAGAAGTATATAAAATACTTTCTAGATAAAAAAGACTTCCAAAATTAATGAGAATTTCTGAAATGCCAACAGGACTGACAACATGGAGACAGGATAAAAACTGACATGAAGTCAGAGGGGTAGGTTCAATCATTGTTACAAGATGCACAGATAAAGCAAGATGCAGAGGAAGACAGATTACACCAAATGCTCAAAGACCACAAAAGCCCACCAACTGGATTAGTGAACCAGTAAAATTTATTGTATTACAACTTAAATAGAATTGGTTAACAGTATAGGTATTAGAGAACTTTAATTTTTTTTTGTTTGCATTCTGTTGGGCTGTATGAATCTGCTCAAGTTCACAGAAGTGTAAAAGTAGGTACACTTCTTATAGTAGTTGGCAATGTAACAGCTTTCAATACTAACAAGCCTTTCTTAAAGGCTAGGTGAAAAACATGGAGAATGGTTTTATCCTCTGGTGATGAAATCTGTGGGATTTTAATTTCACTAATTAGAACCATTATAATTTAAGTGTTTTATATATATTACATTTTAAAAACTTTTTGCATTGAAGTTTAGATGAGCATTTTGACTTTGAAGATGACAATGCTATATACTGTAGTATAAGGTGACATTCTTCAAAGACAAGCAATGCTACAAGTCCTTCAGAAAAGTCTTGCAGGAAATTTAAAATTATATATTAAACAAATTGAAAACATTCTCATCTAGTTGGTCAAATGCTTAAGTTGATCTAATTGATAATTTTTTTTTTTTTTTTTTTGCGGTACTGGGGATTGAACTCAGGGGCATTCTACCTCTGAGCTACACCCCCCAGCCCTATTTTTTATTCTTTATTTTGAAACCGAGTCTCACTAAGTTGTGGAGTGCCTCACTAGGTAGCTGAGGCTGGCCTCGAACCCGGATCCTCCGGTCTCAGCCTCCCGAATGCTGGGATTACAAGCGTGCGCCACCACGCCCGGCTTGATAATTTATTTTTAAATTTTATTTTACCTTTATCATTATAAATGAGATTTACAAATACTGAAGGATATTTCAATCACACATTACTAATCCCTTTGGGTAGGTGTGGATAATACTGAAGAACATAACTTTGTGACTGAAAAGTAAATTTGATTAACAAAGGAAACTTTCATAAGTAAACATAAAGAAAAAGAAAAAACTTATTTGCACAGTTAGATAAAATACAATGCACAGGTAGGCCTCAGTTGAAAACAGAAGAAATAAGTATTGCCAAGAATGACTTCCCCCTTCCCTGAGAAGCGAAGTGAAGAATGTGCTTGCTCAAGTAAGAGAAGGTAGAATGAAAAAAATGAAATTGGACTATCTTAAAGACAAACTGGAAAACTGCTTGCTTGAAGGGCTTTTTCATGGGATTGGAAGGGGAATATAAGGTCAGGCCTCAGGTAAAAAATGTAAGGAGACAAGATACACCAGGTAGTCATTTCTTTCTGTGCCGGCACTTAAATACTAAACTTAAATGGGAATTATTATCCTCTCCTTCCCACCCAAGTAGTGCTGTCTTCAAAAGAGGGGAAGGTAGGTGATAGGGAATTAAATCTACTCATTTGAAAATAGAACACTCTCTCATTGGCACTAAAATATTGAGTTTATTAGAAAAATACACAGGTCACACTGGCCTTCACAGGCTGATAATGCCAAGATCTCTAGTTAAATGCTTTCCATGCCAAATAAATTTTGGCACAATGCTCGAGAAATAATGGCACCCCCCCCCCCAATTCAGTGTCATAAATGTACTCATCAATCTAGAGTCAACAAAATGCACTTTTTTTGTACTGGAAATTGAACCCAGGGCACTCTACTTCTGAGATACATTCCCAGATCTTTTTCTTTTTTTAATTTTGAAATAGGGTCTTGCTAAGTTTCTGAAGCTGGCCTCAAACTTGTGATCTTCCTATCTAAGCCTCCCAGGTATTGGAATTATAGGTAGGCACCACCATGCCTGGCTAAAACACACTTTTAAATATAAGCAAAGGTATATCTACAGACTTATGAGCAGGTCTTCGCTTTGAGAAGATCAAAACAAAAACAAAAACAAATCTAGCAATCTAGTCAGAATAGGAGTAAGTGCCTCTATAAACAACATGAGAAAGATCACAACCAAGTCTTGGTGAGTATGAAAAAGTGCTCCTTATCTCATAACTGCTTTGAAAAAGACGTGAAAAGGAACAGAAAACTAGGAATTGCTCCTCAGAGGCAGGTAAACACAAAAAGCATGCTGGCATTATGAATTAGAATTAGGCCCTGGGTACTGTTTAAGTCTTAAAAACACTGAAGAGCATTTTATAAATTAGAAGATTAAATACCTGTACAAAAATAATGAATGGGACTTGAATACAAGTTCAATTCACTAAAGAGTAGGGACAGTCAAGAGACTGAAAAATGCCATGGATTATATTATTTATAGCTTGAGCCGACTGATGGGCCCTGAATTTCTAGGTTCTTTAAAATCAGAGCATTACTGCAGCTCAGGGGTAAGTTGTGGTTGCTGACTCATAAAAGAAAGATGATACTAGATAAAGTTTCAAGCAACAAGGTGAGAGAGAAGCAAAGTTCAAGCAACATTTACACAAGATTAGATGAAACCCTGGTATTTCTTCCAGGTGTTGAATATTATCCATGATAAATTCAGGGTCCAGGGGTAGGAAGCAGATTGTGAGGATTGATAAAAATGAAAAAATTAGGTTTGCTTTTCACATTAGAAAACATAATTACATTAAGTGTTGGCAAAAGTAAGGCAGGTGCTAAAACCCATTCTCCCGAATTTCATAATTTTGGAGTTTACAAAATTTAATGTCAATTTCAAGAGGCAGGGACAGTTTTACAATTATGTTGGTCTCAGTGCGCTAAGAAATGACAACATAAGGAAAAGTTCACTAATTTTGTTTGTGGAAGAAACATGCCATCATAAAAAGTGCATACTTAAGAAATGTGTAAATTGTTAACTGGCTCTTCTGAGACTTCTGGATGTGAAAAAGGGGAGGCAGAGTTGTTCTTCTACTTGGAGATAAACATACAAGTGATATTCAGGCATAGGTTTCTAGAATGGCCAACGTATTTATGAAAAAATAATCAGATGTGGAATTATGTTATTTTGAAAAATCAAGTTGTAAATTCTGAGAAAGTTTCAGAAGATGATTTTTTTTAAAAGTAATCTGAGTCCCAACAATCACTACGAAGCTTCATCGTCCCAGAATTGAAAAAGAGTAAGCAAAATAAGCCCCATAAACTGGGCAGTAAGTGAAACCCTAGGATCCAGGTCTAGTCCAGGATGAGAACTTTGTCCAAGATTATTCGTTTTTCTCTTCTCCCAACACTCCTTTCAGGAACTCAAATTGCCAGTCAGTTCAGGTAAAGGAAGACATACATTTCCAGTTGTTGCCAGTTTCTGAAATTTGGTTGATGTTGCTTCTAGGATGGGAGCAACGATGTCTTCATATGGTTTCCTCCAATCTCTGAACAACGGCTCTGAATTCTTGCCACTCCCTTTTCCAAAGACCTACCTATGCAGCACTCACATCCCCTGCCAGCTCTGGAAGCTGCAGATCCCGACAGCCTGAGACGGGGATTGAATCTTCTCATTGCAGTGCAATTAAGCGGAACCACGACCACCGCACAGATTGGCTGACAACACACATTTCCATGAGACCAGCAATACAAATTTTGACAAGCCTTGTGCGATCAACAGGCTTTATTTTGGATTCCGTTTTTTTTTTTTTTTTTTTTTTTTTAACTTATTCTGCTACGAGGCAATATAACCAGCCACCAGCTTAGCCGGCAGAGAGAAAGGAGGCAGACGTTTCTTCTTTTCTGCACGATTTAAATAAAGTCAACCCACAAGTAGTCATTGTAGTGGGAAAACGGGCCTGTATAGAGAAAACTCTCACTACGAAGGCGCGTTGAAACTGGGTCGCACGCAAAGAATACACAATAATACCCGGTTAATTCCTACAAACAACCCCCAGGACTACCATTTTGGGGGGTCCCCACTGTAAACCAATGGGATCCTCCCGGCAGTTTGCAGCAACAGCTAGTTCAACAAAGCTCCGTAAAGAAGCGAGCTCCCTGCATCCTCCCCTGCCGGCCGAGAGCCCAGCCCTCCAGCCGCCCGGCCCCGGTGCCCTTTCCCCCCGACAGCCCGGGGACCCCGCGCCCGGCCCGGCCCGGCCCGACCCGGTTCCGTGGCCCGAGCCCCCGAGGGCGGAGACGCCGGGCAGGGGGAGGGGCGGCGCGGCCCGCAGGCCCCCGGGGCGTCCGCACGCCCCCTCCCGGCCCCGCGCTTTCCCGCCTTCCCCGTTTGAACAGCGCCCGCCCGCCTCCCTCTCCTGCCCGCTCCTGCCCCTTGCTGGGGGCGGCTGCGGCCGCTACTCCAGTCCCCGGCTCGGCGTCCGGGCTAGGCCGCGGCGGGCCTGGGGCGCCCCCGGGGCGGTGTCGCGGGCCCGGGGTGGCGGGTGGCGGCGGGACTGGACCGCTGCCACGTCGGGGTGGGGGCCTGGCCCGGCCTTGCGGGGGCTCCGCTCGCCGCTACCTTCACTCGGCTCGCCCGGATCCCGCCTCAGCGCCGCCGACCGCCGCCATCTTGGAGAAGGAGAGAAAAGCGCGAGCAGCCAGGAAGCCTCAGTCGATCCCAGAGCGCAGACTCCGATCGAGAGGGGGAAATCCCGCTCGAGAAAGAGCGCCGAGCGCATCGAAGGGGGCCCGGCCGTCAGCCCTGCGCGGGCTTTAATAGAGAATTTGCTGGGTGTCCGGTTTAAGCTGGAAACATTCTGAACCTTTTATCATTTAAAACTCACTGCTTGCAGGGCGTGGTGGCACACGCTTGTAATCCCAGTATTTGGGAGGCTGAGACTGGAGGATCGCAGGTTTCTAGCCAGCCGCAGTAACTTTTAGTGAGGCCCTCCGCAATTTAGTGAGACCCTGTTTCCAAATAAAAAAATAAAATAAAATAAGGCTGGGAGTGTAGCTCAGAGGTAGAATGCCCCTGGGTTCCAAACTCAGTACCCTGTGCGGTTTTATAGCATTTTGCAGAATAGGTTCAGAGGGTTAAATGACTTGCCCAATGGTGCACAGGTCGTTGGAATGGGAAACAGGATACTACTCCAAGTTTTCTATTTATATATATTCTACCTCCGAATTACACTCCCAGCCCAAGTTTTTTTTGTTGTTGTTGTTTTGTTTGTTTGTTTTTTTTTAAACAGGGTCTCGCTAGGTTGATGAGAGATTCACTACTTGCTAAGGTTGTCTTTGAACCTGCAATCCTCCTGTCTCAGCCGCCCAAGTACTGAGATTACAGGTGCCCGGCTAGTTTTCTAATTCTTAATGGCCCCAAAGACTATGCTGTTTCAAGAGATTTTATCCAGTAATTCCCTTCTTTGCAAAGCTCTGAACCACGCAGGTTAATAACAGTGGTGCTTCTTTGTGACTTATTTGGATAACGTCTTCTCAGTGAGGTGGAAGAACAAATTACTGTAAAACACTTTAACACTGTAAAACAATGTGCATGTCTATACACTGGCTTTTTTTTCCTCCACAAATTATGTAATCCCAGCATTCGGGAGTCTGAGACTGGAGGATCCTGGTTTGCCGCCAGCCTCAGCTACCTAGTGAGGCACTCTGCAACTTAGTGAGACCCGGTTTCGAAATAAAGAATAAAAAATAGGTCTGGAGGTATAGCTCGGAGGTAGAATGCCCCTGAGTTCAAGCCCCAGTACCGCAAAAAAAAAAAAAAAAAAAAAAAAAAAAAAAAAAAAAAAGAATAAAAAATAGGGCTGGGGGTGTAGCTCGGAGGTAGAACGCCCCTGAGTTCAATCCCTAATACCACAAAAAATAAATAAAGAAAGAAAGAATAAAAAATAGGGCTGGCGGTATAGCTCGGAGGTAGAATGCCCCTGAGTTCAATCCCCAGTACTGCAAAAAAAAAAGAAAGAAAAACAGATATTTGAGAGCTTCATGATGTGTTTTCTTTTTGTTTTATTACTTTAGATACATTGGTCAGGATGTTTTCAGTGACAGCAACCCAATTCAAAATAGTTCACCAAACCAGGCGTGGTGGCACACACCTGCAATCCCAGTACTTGGGAGACTGAGACAGGAGGACTGTAGATTTGAGGCTAGCCTCAGCAACTTAGTGAGGCCCTCTGCAACTTAGACCCTGTTTCAAAACAAAAAATAAAATGGGGCTATGGGTGTAGCTTAGAGGTAGAATACTCCTGGGTTCAATCCCCAGTACCACACACACACATACAATATATATATAAAATATATACATTATATATAATATACATTATATATATAATATACTATATATATATATATATATATATATATATATATATATATGTAAAATAAGAAATGAAAGCTCACCAGAAAGGGGGAGTTTATTAGCTAACATAACATATTGAAGTGCCTAGACTTCGGGCAGGGCTGGATGTGTGTGGGCTGGGAAGGGGGCCTCAAGTTGGTATCTCTCCTTGGCCTTTCTTCTAAGTTGGCTTCTTTTGCAGATTCCGGTGGTGAATCCAGAGCACCGGGCTTCATTTTGTTGCTAACAGTGTCCCTAGGAAGGGAGTTTCTTACTCCCTTTTGCTTTGGCAAGTTGAGGGACATTGACTCTTACTGGCTGCATCAGATCATGTGTCAAGTGGAAGGCAATCAGCCGGGTGTGGTGGGGCACACTTGTAATTCCAGTACTTGGGAGGCTGAGACAGAAGGATCACAGGTTTACCCTACCGCCAGCCTCAGCTACTTAGTGAGGCCCTCCGCAACTTAGTGATGTGAGAAAATAATTGTATCTTTTCTGTCAAAGGAATAATTTGATTTTAACCGCCATCTTGTAATTTGCCATCTTGTAATACTTGGATTCCTTCACAAAATTAGCATCTCAAGAGATTGTAGGTGCTGACCCTCCCCCAACTTCCCCTGAGCTGACCAGGAAGAAGGTGAAGCTGTAACTCCCACCAATAGGAGTTCAGCGCAGGAGGGGCTTTGCCTTAAGGATATATTGCTCTCTCTTGTATAGGTAGGGGCACCCTTTTTTGCAAAAAAGTAAAATTGCATTGCCAAGCAATTTTTGAACACGTGCCTTTTTTTCTTAATGTTATGAAAAGTTATTTCTAACAGTGAAACCCTGTTTCAAAATACAGAATAAAAAATATGGCTGGGGATGTAGTTCAGGGGTAGAATGTCCCTGGGTTTCATCCCTAGTACCACAAGAAAAAAAAGCAATAATTGCGAGCCAAAGTATGGGGCATGCTGATTGGCTAAATTAGGTCACATGCTCACCCTGGGCTAGACTCAAGGAAAAATCAATATTGTTGGAATGGTCAATGGATGTTAGGTAGGCAAACCAGTAGTTTTCCACTCAGAGTACTACCACCTTCAGCCTGAATGCCTCCAGAGTGCCTTCTGTCCCATTTCTCCTCTGATCCCACCTGATAGGGCATATGAAGTCCTTGCTCATCTTTTTTTTTTTTTTTTCAGTACTGGAGATTGAACACAAGGGCTTTCTACCTCTGAGCTACAGCCCCAGCCCTATTTTTTATTCTTTATTTTGAAACAGGGTCTTACTAAGTTACGGAGGGCCTCACTAAGTAGCTGAGGCTGGCCGTGAACCTGGATCCTCCTGTCTCAGCCTCACAAGTACTGGGATGACAAGCATGCGCCACCACACCCGGCTATTTTTTTGTTGTTGTTCTTTATTTTGAAACAGGGTCTCACTAAGTTGCGGAGTGCCTCACGAACTAGCTGAGGCTGGCCACAAACGTGCAATCCTCCTTGTCTCAGTCTCCCAAGTACTAGAATGACAAGTGTGCGCCACCACTCCTGGCTGTTCTTGATCATCTTAAACTCCTGTAGACCTGAAGTCAGGTAGCTCCACAGCCTATTCACTTGATGACAAGTGGTAGTAACTTGCTTTTAGTCTTGGATCAAGTCTCAGATCACTACATATGCATTCAATCACTTTTCTTTTTTTACTGGAGAATAAACTCAGGAGTATTCTACACTGAGCTGCACCCCAGCCCTCTCCCCTCTTTGTTTTTGGTACTGAGAATTGAACCCAGAGGCATTCTACCTCCAAGCTACACCCCTAGCCTGATTTTATTTTTTATTTGGAAACAGGGTCTCACTAGGTTGCTGAGAGACTCACTAAGTTGCTGAGGCTGGCTTTGAACCTGCAGTCCTCCTGTCTCAGCCTTCCAAGTACAAGGATTATAAATGTGTGCTACCATGCCTGGGTCACCCCAGATCTTTTTATTTATTTATTTATTTATTTATTTATTTTTTTATTTATTATTATTTTTGCGGTACTGGGGATTGAACTCAGGGGCATTCTACCTCCGAGCTACACCCCCAGCCCTACTTTTTATTCTTTATTTTGAAACTGAGTCTCACTAAGTTGCGGAGTGCCTCACTAGGTAGCTGAGGCTGGCCGCGAACCCGGATCCTCCGGTCTCAGCCTCCCAAATGCTGGGATTACAAGCGTGCGCCACCACGCCCGGCTCTATTTATTTATTTTAACAGGGTCTTCCCAAGTTGCCCAGGCTGTCCTTGAACTTTGGTACCTCAGCCTCAGCCTCCCAAGTAGCTGAGATTACAGGGGTGTGCCACTGAACACATTCTTATTGAAATCACAGTGTGCGTAGGTGCTTTCCTAGGTTTTAGGTGTAGAACAGTGCACAAAATGAAGAATCCTTGCCTCTCCACCCAGAGCTCAGATTCTAATTGTGTTAGGGGATGGGACAGAAAAATAAGAACAATAAAAAGATACTTTATGCCGGGTGTGGCACATGCTTGTAATCCAAGAACTTGGGAGGCTGGACAGGGAGATCACAGGTTCTAGGCCAGCCTCAGCTACTTAGTGAGGCCCTCTGCAACTTAGTGAGACCCTGTTTCAAAATAAAGAATAAAAAAAATAGGGCTGGGGATGTAGCTCAGAGGTAGAATGCCCCTGGGTTCAATCCCCAGTACCAAAAAAAAAAAAAAAAAAAAAAAAAAAAAAAAAGAAAGAAAAAAATGGTGGCATTTCCTGCCTTCCTCTCTCAGTAGAACCAGCATGTGACCCAGCCACCCCCCTGCTGGGTATACACCCAAAGGAGATAGAATTGGCGCCTCTTAGAGATGTCTGTGTTCCCCACTTCCTTGTAGCATTATTCACAGCAGCTAAGAAGGAACCAACCCAAGTGTCCATTTCCATTGACAGATGAATGGGTAGAGAAATTGTGGTATCCATGGATATTGTTTAGCCTTTAAAAAAAGGGGGGGAGAAACTGACATTTGTGACTCCGTAGAAGAATTTGGAAGACATTATGCTAAGTGAAACAAGCCAGTCACAGAAAGACAAATACTGTATGATCTCTCTTACACTGTGAACCTAAAAAGAGTTGGACACATAGAAACAGAGATTGGTGGTTACCAGGGGTGGGGAGGCCAGGGAAGTGTGGAGCTGCAGGTGGGAGGAGACAGCGTTGTGATTATGTAGGAGGACCCAGTTGAGAGATCCAACATCCTCATAAGGACTGCAGTTAGTCCTGTTGGATTGTTCAGTGAAAATTGGCTACACACACACCAACAACGAGAATTAGGTGAGGCTGAAATGGGAAATTGGCAAAACAGGAAAAGAATGATCCCTAGAGTGTCAAAGGCACTTGACTCTCAATGAATGGTTGGAATGTCAGAAATGCTCCCAAACTTTTCATATGCAAACTGAGCACGTTCAGAGCCACCCAGCCCAAGGCTTGGGCCTGCGCCCTTGACCCATGCCCTTGTCTTCAAAAGAAACCCTGGGCAAGGTGCCTGCCTAGAAAAATTTGCGTGAAGTTGTCTGTTTCCATCCTGTCTCCTCCTCTAGTCCAGCCCCTGGATACTGTTCCTTGGGAACTATTACCCCCCCCACACACACATTTATTGGCTTACCATCCCCCCTTTCAGAAAAAAAAAAAAACCACCAAGTGCCCTTTTGGATACTTCCACGGCCCTCTTATTTTTATTCAGTGCCCCCTAGTGACACACACGTTTACTATTCCCCCACAGAAGTGTCTAACCACCCCCTCCACCCACCCTGGTGGAATTTCCCACTTTGGGCATCTATGCCCTAGACTAAGGGTCTCTCCCTCTAGAGATGGCCTGTAGTCTACACATCCCTTGAATTTACATAAATTTACACATTCCTTGCTTTACATAAAAAGCTTCTCATTCTCAATATGGCCACATTCTCCATTGAATGGGTATTCTTTGCTTTACCCCAAAAGCCGTCTCTCTGGAGGGAGATAGCCCAGGTTCTCCCTTGAATGTATCTGTTTTCCTCAACCTGTCTATGCATTTTTTCCTTCACCTATGCCAAGGTCCCCACTTGCCCTCACTTAAGGTGCCTGTCTGCTTCTCTGGAACCCCCCACCCCCATGACATGGTGACGGATATGCTAATTCGCTTGATATACTAACATCTCACCAGTATATCAAACATCATGTTTTGTCCTTTAGATACAATAAAGAAAAACCTTAGCTGAGTATGGTAACACATGCCTGTAATCCTTGTACTTGGGAGGCCGAGATTGGAGGATCACAGTGTTGTGAGGTTGATGTAGGACAGAAGGAATAAAATTTAGGCAGAAAGGAGACCTTGGGGGGGGAAGGGAAAGATAGTTTTAAAATCTGAAGAGTTCTAGCTGACCCCACCCTATAGGGTGTGCTCAATCTTAGAAAAGTCTAAGTGGGCCACACCTTTTTAATCCCCTGAATCCCAGCCCCCACTGGACACTCAGGGCAAAGGTCAGACCCATCTTGAAACACCCATCTTAACCTGAGGAAGAGGAGGGCCCACT
>PVLC010014677.1:12500-17174 GCA_004027655.1 Graphiurus murinus | reverse complement strand
CTTAGACCCCGCCGCGGCCTCTTGGGACCTGGGAAGCGCGTCTGGATAAGAAGATGCCTGCTCACCCATTTTTCTCCCCTTTCCTTATTTTTCCTAAATAAATTCCTACTTTTTGTTCCTAAATGGCACGTGTTAAAATTCTTTTTTTCACGGAAGCCAAGGACCCACGTGTGGGACCGGGTTATCCCACAACAAGGTGACCCACAGAGACACACCAGGCTCCATTGTGCCAAAGAGGTGCTTTATTTACCAGCCGCTGAGACTGCACCTAGGCAAGAAACCCAAGTGCAGCCCTGAGTGGCCGCTTTGGATTACTTTTATACAGACGAACTACAAGCTCAGGGTGAGAAGTTTACTTTTCCATTGTATGGGTAAAAAGTTTATATTTTTATGGTGTGAGTTTTAGCATATGTGACCAAACTTACCTTCTGCAGGTGCACAAAGTGTGTGTGTGTAGGGGGGAATAAGAGATAAAAGTTAACAGCAAACAAGAATGAAAAGTTAACAGAAAACAAGAATTAAAAGTCAACAGCAGCTAGGCATGGTGGTGCACTCTTGTAATCCCAGCATTTGGGAGGCTGAGACCAGAGGATCTGGGTTCGAGGCCAGTCTCAGCTACCCAGTGAGGCACACTTGCAACTTAGTGAGACCTGGTTTCAAAAATAAAGAATAAAAAATAGGGCTTGGAGTATAGCTCAGAGGTAGAATGCCCCTGAGTTCAATCCCCAGTACTGCAAAAAAAAAAAAAAAAAAAAAAAGTCAACAGCAAACAAGAGTTAAATGTTTGCAATAGGGGCCGGGCGTGGTGGCGCAGGCTTGTAATCCCAGCATTCAGGAGGCTGAGACCGGAGGATCCAGGTTCACAGCCAGCTTCAGCTACCTAGTGAGGCACTCCGCAATTTAGTGAGACCCAGTTTCAAAATAAAGAATAAGCCGGGTGTGGTGGCTCACGTTTGTAATCCCAGCACTGGGGAGGCTGAGACCAGAGGATCCAGGTTCGCGGCCAGCCTCAGCTACCTAGTGAGGCACTCTGCAACTTAGTGAGACTCGGTTTCAAAATAAAGAATAAAAAATAGGGCTGGGGGTATAGCTCGGAGGTAGAATGCCCCTGAGTTCAATCCCCAGTACTGCAAAAAAACAAAAACAAAAACAAAAAAACAACAACAAAAAAACCAAAACCTGTACACAGATATTTATAGCCACTCTATGAGTAATATCCCAACTGTTAACAACCCAGCTATCATTCAGTTAGTGAGTGCTTAACCAAACTGTGATTCATTCAAACCATGGATTTTTTTTTTTTTTTTTTTTTTAAATTTCAGTACTGGGGATTGAACTCAGGGGCATTCTAGCTCCAAACTACACCCCCAGCACTATTTTCTTATTCTTTATTTTGAAACAGGGTCTCACTAAGTTGCGGAGTGCCTCGAGAACTAGCTGAGGCTGGCCAGAAACCTGCAATCCTCCTGTCTCAGCCTCCCAAGTACTGGGATTACAAGCTTGTGCTACCATGCCTGATAAACTATGGAATATTTTTATTATTATTTTTTGTTTGTTTGTTTATTTATTTATTTATTTATTTATTTATTTATTTATTTTTGTAGTACTGGGGGTTGAACTCAGGGGCATTCTACCTTCGAGCTATACCCCCAGCCCTATTTTTTATTCTTTGTTTTGAAACCGGGTCTTACTAAGTTGGGGAATGCCTCACTAGGTAGCTGAGGCTGGCCTCGAACAAGAGTGGGCCACCACGCCCAGCTTACATTTCTTCTTAAAGTTAGCATCTCTTAAGAAGTTGCAGGTCAGCTGGACATGGTGGCGCATGCTTGAATCCGAGCATTTGGAAGGCTGAGACAGGAGGATCCGTGTTCTCGGCCAGCCTCAACTGCTTAGTGAGGCACTCCACAACTTAGTGAGACCTGGTTTCAAAATAAAGAATAAAAAATAGGGCTGGGGGTATAGCTCGGAGGTAGAACGCCCCTGAGTTCAATCCCCAGTACCAAAAACAACAAAAAAAAGAAGTTGCAGGTGTCATCCCTCTCACCTCCATTGTCCCCTTAGCTGACCTGGAAGAAGGTGCAAGCTGTAGTAGCTCCCACCAGTACACTGAGCACAGTCCCACTGAAGACGGTACAGAAGCTTTGTGCCGGGGATAGAAAGTGCACCGGGTTCTTTGCCAGGTGAGCTCTCCCACACCCAGGAACACCCTTTTTTTGCAAAAAAGTAAAATCACCTTGCCAAACAATGTTCGAACATGTGCTTTTTTGACACCATGAAAATTTGTTTCTAGCCGGGCGTGGTGGCGCACGCTTGTAATCCCAGCATTTGGGAGGCTGAGACCTGAGGATCCGGGTTCGCGGCCAACCTCAGCCCTCAGCTACCTAGTGAGGCACTCTGCAACTTAGTGAGACTCGGTTTCAAAATAAAGAATAAAAAATAGGGCTGGGGGTATAGCTCGGAGGTAGAACGCCCCTGAGTTCAATCCCCAGTACCGCAAAAAAAAAAAAAAATTTGTTTCTAACATGGGTGGAGAATTTGTGGATCTTCGTTATTTTTAACAACCGCCTATGAATCTACAATTATCTCAAGATAAAAAGTGTAATACAGAAATCTGTCTGTTGCTAGAAGGGACATTATGGTATCATTGGCGAAACTGGCATATGGACTACAGATTCGGAAACAGCAGCTATATTATATTTCCTTTACTTGAAAACTGTACTGTGGTTATGTCGGAGGATGTCCTTGTTTTCAGAAAAGAAGTAATGAGGTTATTTTCAGGTACCGGAGTGTGACACACACACACACACACACACACACACACACACACACACATATGTTTTATTATCAAAATTTTCAGTGAAAAATGAATATAGATTGGGAAAGAAGAGAGAAGAGCCAAGCAAATATGGCAAAATGATAAGGAAAAAAAAACTTCTGGGGACGATAAATATGCTGCTTATCCTCATTGTGGTTATTGTTTTGTTGGAATTTGCATAAATCAGAACTCCACCAAATATCACACTTGAAATACATGCAGCTTGAAATATTATACTTGAATAAAGGTATCAAGTATCAAAGAAGAGACACAAATCACATTTCTAGACATGAAACTACAAGGCTGAGATGAAAAGTGCGCTAGATGGGATTGATTGCCAATGAGACACAGCAAAGATTTCTTCAAGACAGCAACAGAAACTATTTAAAACAGGGAAAATGTCCCCTCAACTGAAGAGCTTCAGTGACTTGTGTGGCAACTTCAAGCTTAATATAAGTGTAATTTGCATACCTGAACGTGGAAAGAGATGGATTTAAAAAAAAAAGTCCCCCCCCCCTTTTTTTTTTTTTTTTTTTTTTGCGGTACTGGGGATTGAACTCAGGGGCATTCTACCTCTGAGCTTTACCCTCAGCCCTATTTTTTATTCTTTATTTTGAAACCGAGTCTCACTAAGTTGCGGAGTGCCTCACTAGGTAGCTGAGGCTGGCCACGAACCCGGATCCTCCGGTCTCAGCCTCCCGAATGCTGGGATTACAAGCGTGCGCCACCATGCCTGGCTCCCCCACTCCCCTTTTTTTTTTTTTTTTGCAGTACTGGGGATGGAACCCAGTGGCATTCTACCTCCGAGCTGCACCCCCAGTCCTATTTTTTTTTTTTTTTTTTGCGGTACTGGGGATTGAACTCAGGGGCATTCTACCTCTGAGCTATACCCCCAGCCCTATTTTTTATTCTTTATTTAGAAACCTGGTCTCACTAAGTTGCGGAGTACAGGCTCAATAGCACACTTGTAGACCCAGTGACTCTGGAGGCTGAGGCAGGAGGATCACTTGAGCTCAGGAGTTCGAGACCAGCCTAGGCAGCATAGCAAGACTCTGTCTCAGTAACAACAATAGAAAAAAAAAAAATGGAAAAAATATTCCAAATTTTCCAAACCCCAAACATGCTGAAACTATGCCAAGGAATGTCACAATCTAAATGTATAAAACTAGTAATCAAGAGAAAATCTTAAAAGCAGTCAGAGAAGAGACAGGTGCAGAAAAGCCTAGTTGGGCACAGTGGTACATGCCTATGATCCCAGTACTCAAGAGGCTGCGAAAGGAGGATCGCAAGTTCAAGGCCAGCCTCAGTGACTTAGTGAGACCCTGTTTCAAAATAAGAAGGACTGGTGAGTAGCTCAGTGGTTAAGTGCCCTGGGTTCAATTTCTAGTTCCCACCCCCAACCGCCTCCTCGCCCTGCTGTCCTCACCCCACTGTCTCCTTGCAAGTTTGGCCCTTGGCTGGTGTCGTCTGTGAATTCAGACTTCAAAAGACAAATTTGAACTAACTTCCTTCCTTCCTTCCTTCCTTCCTTCCTTCCTTCCTTCCTTCCTTCCTTCCTTTCTTCCTTCCTTCTGTACTAGGAATTAAAATCAGCAGCATTCTACCTCTGAGCTACACTTCCAGCTCTTTTTTTTTTTATTTATTTATTTTTTTGCGGTACTGGGGATTGAACTCAGGGGCATTCTACCTCTGAGCTACACCCCCAGCCCTATTTTTTATTCTTTATTTTGAAACTGGGTCTCACTAAGTTGCGGAGTGCCTCACTAGGTAGCTGAGGCTGGCAGTGAACCCGGATCCTCCGGTCTCAGCCTCCCAAATGCTGGGATTACAATAGTGTGCTACCACGCCCGGCTAGCTCT
>PVLC010014677.1:0-7500 GCA_004027655.1 Graphiurus murinus | reverse complement strand
TACACCCTCAGCCCTATTTTTTATTCTTTACTTTGAAACGGTCTCACTAAGTTGCGGAGGGCCTCACTAGGTAGCTGAGGCTGGCCGCGAACCTGTGATCCTCCTGTCTCAGCCTCCCAAGTACTGGGATTATAGGCATGCGCCACGACACCTGGCTACACTGGGCATGTCATGGGGAAGGGCTGGGCCCTCAGTGGGACATGATTTCTGGGTTGCTGTGTCTGAGCAACCCGCAGGGAGATGGGGCCCACTAGATTCTCCCTGAAGCCCCTGGCTGCGCCTACCTGACCCATCTCGGCTGCCTCCCGGCCGGCTCTTCTCCCCACTGCGGTGCCCTCCAGGCCACCCAGCCCGGGAAGAGTCAGGGACCTGCATCCACTGGCCTCTTCTTGGATGTGGTTTCTCATTTTCCTCGGTTACTCTCTTGGTTCTTTTGCAATTTCCTTCCTGAGTTTGTCCCACACATTCGGAGGCTCGGCAGGGCTGCACCCACCCTCCTCTGCCCTCTTGGCTCCGTGTCTCCCAGGGTCTATCACGACATCTGCACGACTCCCCGGCCTCTCTGCAGCCCACGCGTCCCCTCGGCGCTCCAGGCCCCTTCCTACCATCACAGCCCACTGGCACCGCCAACTCAGGGCGCCCAACAGTTTTTAGCTTATTGAGGTATAATTTATGTACAATGTGATTGGCCACTTTAAGTGGGCAATTCTGTTTTTTATTGGTATATTATAATTATACATAATTCTGGCATTCATTGTTACATATTTATATATACACATAATTTCATCAGTTTTACTCTCCTGTACAATTTTAGGTTTTGACAGATGCATAAGTAGCATAACCACCCCCATGCTGGTACAGAACATGTCTGTCACCCCCAAAAGTTTCTCCTTGCCTCCCCAGTCTCGGGCCCCTGGCAGCTGCTGAGCTGCTTTCTGTCAGTGTGGTTTGCCTTTTCTAGAATTTCATATAGATGGAATCCTTCAGAATGAAGTCTTTTGTGTCTTCCTTCTTTCACTTAGTGTAACTTATTATTATTGTTATTATTATTATTTTGCAATTCATCCATGTCTCTCGTGCATTGGTGACCCCTTACCTTTATTACCGAGTAGCATTCCATTGTATGGCTAGACCATCATTTGTTTACCAGTTAAGGGACAGGCATTCCAAATCAAACTTGCCCAAGCTTGAACTTAGTGTCTGCCACATTGCCTGTATGGTCCGGAGCAAGCTTAGGGCTTCTCCAATGTTATCCCATAGGGACATTATCACTTGTCCCAGAGGCTGTTGGAGGAGTCTCAGCCTCCCAAGTACTGGGATTACAGGCGGATATCACCATGCCCCGCAATTTTTTTTTTTTTTTTTTTTGCAGTACTGGGGATTGAACTCAGGGGCATTCTACCTCTGAGCTACATCCCCAGCTCTTTTTTTTTTTTTTTTTTTGGCGGTACTAGGGATTGAACTCAGGGGCATTCTACCTCCGAGCTACATCCCCAGCTCTATTTTTTATTCTTTCTTTCTTTATGTATTTTGCGGCACTGGGGGTTGAACTCAGGGCATTCTACCTCCGAGCTGTACCCCCAGCCCTATTTTTTATTCTTTATTTTGAAACAGGGTCTCATTAAGTTGCACAGTGCCTCACTAGGTAGCTGAGGCTGGCCGCGAACCTGGATCCTTGGGTCTCAGCCTCCCAAATGCTGGGATTACAAGCGTGCGCCACCACGCCCGGCAATTTTGCTCTTCTTTATGGCTGAGTAAAACTCCATTGTGTGTGTGTACCACAGTTTTGTAATCCTTTCATCTGTTGATGGACATCTAGGCTGGTTCTATAATTTGGCTGCTGAGAATGTTTTTTCTGTGTCTGCTGATATCATCATACAGTTCCATGGTCTTGCCCTGGCACAAGATTGGGGCGACTCTCTCTCTGCCAGGGGAATTTTTCTGGAGATCTCCCTGCTGCCTGAACTCCCTTCTTACTCCCCTCGGGGATGCTGCCCCATCCACTCCCGCGGCCCCACAATCCACTTGCAATGACCCTCCGGCTGGTGGAGGTCTCCTGGCTGCAGACCCATGTCCCTTCCCAGGGACAGGCCTGGAGTGCACCCTTGAGTGCAGATGAATTCTGTTACATTTGCATCTGGAATGTCCTGCCCCAAACGCTCACATTTCGGCAATGTGGCGATGTTCAGAGGTGAAATAATTGAATCATGAGAACTCTAACCCCATCGACAGATAAATCCATTTGATGGATTAGTGATTTGAGTGAATTTACTGGCTGGAGGAGGCAGGTCACTGGGGTGTGGCCTTGGAGACTATTATCTGCCCTTGGTCCCTTCTTCTTCTCTCTCTCTCTCTCTCTGCTTCCAGGCTGTCACAAGTTGAGCAGCTTTCCTTGGTCTCTCTTGCTGCCATGATATTTCTGCCTTGAAGTTGGCCGACCATGGACTGAACCTCTGAAATCATGAGCCAAATAAGCCTTTCCTCCTGTAGGTTGTTCTTACTGGGGATTTTGGTTATGGTGATGCAGAGCTGACTAGCACAGCTTCTTAGGAAGGTGCTCCCAGGAGGGAGCTATGAGGGAGCTCGGGAGGGGGACAGGGAGAGGAGGGGGAAGGAGAGGGGAGTCATGCATGGTCGAGGCCTTGCGTGGAACCCCAGTATCTGCTGTACCTCAGGGTTCCTTCCAACTTGGAAAGCTCACTGGGCTCGCACATTCCCAGGGCACACAGCCATTGGCCAAGGGCTGTCCCATGTGTGAAGCTGCAAAGCCCCCCAAGGGCACGCTGACGACGAGACTTTACAGATGCAGCCTTTAGAAGCAAAACTTCTGGAAGCTGGGGCCAGGCACAGGAGCCTCAGTGTGTCCCCGAAACCATCCTTACTGCACCGTTTATTTTATTGCCCAAATTGTTTTTTCCCAGAGATCAACATCTCCTGACTTCCTCTTGGGGACTGAACCCAGGGATGTTTTACTTTGAGCTACACTGACAGCCCTTTTTATTTATTTTTTTGCTTTACAATGGAGTCTCAAGGTTGCTGAGAGTCTTGCTAAATTGCAGAGTCTGGGCTCAAACCTGCAATTCTCCTCAGTCTGCCAAGTACTCGGATTACAGACTTGTACCACCATGCCATGCAGCACCCCCTGTTTATCCTGATGCTAGTGCCCTAGCCCTTAACCCCCCTTCAGAGGGGCTGAGGCCATATGCAGTGCAAGGAAGGGCATGGAGAGAGTGTCTTTGCCCAAGGCCACCGCTGTCCCCTCTCCCCCCCACTCCCATCACAACCCATCACCATTCACATAAACTTTGACACACACTTGGTGTATTTCCATAATATTGTCAGCTGTCTATATAGAATCGAGAATATATTTCCCCATTTTAGAGTGCTGGTAACTCAATTTATAGCAATTTATTCCACAAAAGCAGACAGTAACTCAACTGGTGAGAGGAAGGAAAAAAAAAAAAAAAGACTGTACCAACCCATCCGGTCTCTCAGTGCTGGCAATCAAAATGGTAATGCACGGAAGAGATTTCTGCAAGTAATGGGCTTGGTGGGCAGACGTGTAAGCTGAGTTAAATGCCTTTTAAGTAAATCTCAGTGTGAGTTATCTGTTCGCTCAGACGGGCGTGAGTGGAGACCTCGAGGCTGTGTGGACAGACGGCGCGCTGTAACTTTCATTATCCCACACCGAGGCCCTTTGTTGACAGCCGCAGTCAATGCCACTGCCGGCATGCTTCCTGATTGCTGCAGCGGGGAGGAGCCATTCACTCATTCATTCATTCATTCATTCATTCATGCCCTTGTAGGCTCACGATACGCTAGGCATTGTGCTCGGTACTCATGGCACAGAGGTGCATGAACAAGTCATATGAGGTCTCCATAGAGCGACACACAGGGCAGGCAGTGATGTGTTGACACGCTAGGAGAGTGGGCAAGGTTATAGGCTCTGGAATCAGATTGCCAAGTTTTGACTCCAGGCCTGCCCCTTCCTCAGTTTCCATATCTGTAAAATGGGGATAGAGATGGGGTCTACCTGGGAATGGACGTGGGGATAAATAAAGAATAAAAAAAGAATAAAAAATAGGGCTGTACCTCTGTACAGGGCTTAGAGTAAGGAGGCCCAGGGAGGTTTGCATGGGGGAGGTGATGCCATTCAGAGAGTTACATGATGCTGGTGCATTTAAATCAGGAAAGGGTCTCATGTGCAGAGGAAATAAAGTGAGCAAAGGTTCAGACAGAGGGGACTTTGGGAAGGATGTGGAAGGTTTTTTCATCATTCATTCATTCTTCTATTCCTTTTTTTTTTTTTTTTTCGGTATTGGAGATTGAACCCAGGGTCATTCTACCTCTGAGCTACATCCCTAGCCCTATTTTATTTTATTTTTATTTTGAAATAGGTTCTCACTAAGTTGCAGAGGGCTTCACTAAGTTGTCGAGACTGGTCTCCAACCTGTGATCCTCCCAAGTACTGGGATTTCAAGCATGCACCGCCACGCCCGGCTTCATCTACTCATTTATTTGTCTCAAGAAACATTTTTTTAGCGCTTACCATGTGCCTGTCCTCTCTAAACACCATGGCACTGTGATGAATGAAAGAGTCCCTTTTCTGAAGAAGCTCTCAGATGGTGGGGGGCGTCACTGTGAAGATGGATAATTGCAACTTGGCACAATGCACACTGTAATAATCTTCATAAGGCACAAAGGGTGTCGGGGTGGCGGTGCCATTCTGCTTAGCAGATGACGTCAGGGAAGCCCTCACTGAAGAATCGACACTTGGGCTGGATTTTGGAGGTAGAACAGGTGTATGGTATCGAGAAAGGTGTTGGAACAGAGTCATAAAGGTACAGAAAATGCAAAAGCTTGGGGCAAGGCTGCAGGAGCCTGGTCTGTTTTGGGTTATGGCATGTGCATTGGGGTGGCAGGGTTAGGGTGTCTGTTTAGGGCAGGGATAGAACAGAGGCAGGGGCAGGTCGCAGAGGGCATGCTGTCCTATCATCAGCTCAGAGCTGCTTTTTGTGTCCTCAACAGGTTGCTGAGAGTCTCCCTACATTGATGAAGCTGGCCTCGAACCTGTGATCCTCCTGTCTCAGCCTCCCAAGTACTGGGATTACAGGAGTGCACCACATACCTGGCTTCCCATTTCACTTTATTCCCTATTTGTGTGTGTGTGTGTGTGTGTGTGTGGTACTGGGGATTGAACTCAGGGGCATTCTACCTCCGAGCTATACCCCCAGCCCTATTTTTTGTTCTTTATTTTGAAAAATTTTTTTGGTCTCACTAAGTTGCGGAGTGCCTCACTAGGTAGCTGAGGCTGGCCGCGAACCGGGATCCTCCGGTCTCAGCCTCCCGAATGCTGGGATTACAAGCGTGCGCCACCACGCTCGGCTTATTCCCTACGTTTAATGTGGAATTCTTGGCTTTAAGGAGATCATAAAGGAATAGCCTGCTTAAAAAATTGTTTTGAATATTCCAAAGTTGAGATATGGTATGATGAATTTTCATATATCTGTTGGTCAAATCTAGTGATTATCAGAGTTTGCCAATTCGCTCTATTCTTTTTTCTTTTTCCTGAATTTATTTATATATTTATATTTATATATTTATATATATTTATTTATTCATTCATTCATTTATTTTTTGTGGTTCCAGGGACTGAACCTAGGAGCGTTCTACCATTGAGCTATACCTCCAGCTCTTTTTATATTTTATTTTGAAACAGGCTCTCACTAAGTTACGGAAGCTGGCCTTAAGCCTGCAATCCTCCTGTCTCAGCCTCCCTACTATTGGGATTACAGGTATGTGCCACTGCGCTTGGCTCTTTTTCCTGAAAAAATTTTAAAGCAAACCTTACACATAATGGCATTTTACCCCCGAATATTTTATTATGCATCTCTCAATTTAAAAAGGTCATTTTTTAACATAATCACAAGGGGATCAGCGCATCTAACATGATTAGCACCTTTTTTTCCTGTCATCTAATGTATAGTTTATAATCAAAGTGTTGCAAGTGCCTCAGAAGTACTTCTTAGGAATTAGGTGGTCTGACTCGGGATGCAGATGGGTGGGTGGGAGGATTTTCATCTGAAGAATTAGACTGATAGAGGTGGGGGGCTGGGTCTTGTCTACTTCCTTCCACTGAGTGGGCGGGGCCTGTGGATTTTGTATGGCTAATGTACAGGGATGTGGTTTCTGCCCCCAGACCATGTAAGAAGCTGGCTTCCATTGTGCTAGTGTCACCTGAAGCCATAGAAATAACAATGTGACCAGGCAGACACTGAGTGAAATTTTACTGTGCACCAGACACCATGCTAAGAGTGTTGCCTTATCTTAATAAATTCTAACCCAACCCATCACGGAGGTGGTACTAGTATATCCACTTGACAGAGTAAACTGAGACTTCATGCCCTGCCCTACCTGACTTCACACAGTGAGGAGGTGGAGGGGCTGGGGGTCAAACCCCCGAAGTCTCCCCAAGCGCTCAGGTTGTTAACACAATGTATTTCATCTTTTACCCATCCCAGACACTCAGCTGTTGCCCTGCTGAGTCTTGTTCCCATGGCAACCTGAGGGTTTGTCTGTCAGTTGGGCTGCTATACCAAAAATGCTTTCAGCTGAGTGTAGTGCAGGCCAGTGATCTCAGTACTTGGGAGGCTGAGGCTATCCTCCAACCTGCGATCCTCCGTCTCAGCCTCCCAAGCACTGGGATTGTAGGCTGTGCCACCATGTCTGGCTTTCACTTTACTATTGTTATTATCATTATTATTATTTTGGTTCTGGAGGATGAATCAAGGGGCATCCCACCTCTGAGCTATACTCCCAGTGCTATTTTATATTTTATTTCGAGAGAGTGTCTTGCTAAGTTGCAGAGGCCCTCACTAAATTGCTGAGGCTGGCTTTGAACCTGGGATCCTCCAGTCTCAGTCTCCCAAGTACTAGAATGACAGGCATTCGCCACCACACTTAGATTCTATTTATGTGTGTGTGTGTGTGTGTGTGTGTGTGTGTGTGTGTGTGTTGGTTCTTTGCCAACTCATTAATGCAAAAGAAATGTCAAAGTTGTTAGAATCAAAATAGAGTCACTGTGTCAACACTAATGGAAAATAATAGAGCCAGGTGATTATGGAGAAAGGTTTCCCACAAAACTGCCTGATAATAACTATCACAAGAGACTCTTCCAGCACCACAGCCTCACACAGAGGCCAACACCACCTTATACAAAAAGTACTTCTACAAGGACATGTGCCCAGCAGCTGTCTGTTTTACCTTGGACTAATGTCACCCTGGTTAATAACTGTCATGGCCTATCGGGCGCCCCAGGCTGAACCTTCAGCCATGAGGCCCCAATAAAAGACGCCGGCTAAAAGCTACTGGTTCGAACCTCTTTTATTATCTCTCTCTCTTTTCTGGGATCAAAGGTTTTACACACACGATAACAAACACAGTGCTGAGGTCGTCTTTCCAAATAGTGCTTTTCCTACAGACTTCCAATAACCCCTCTCT
>PVLC010014676.1:0-38819 GCA_004027655.1 Graphiurus murinus | reverse complement strand
GGTGTTCTGTTGGAGTCTTTCATGGGGGAAATGTAATATGAGGTCTTTTTTTTTTTTTTTTTTGCGGTACTGGGGGTTGAACCCAGGGGCATTCTACCTCCGAGCTATACCCCCAGCCCTATTTTTTATTCTTTATTTTGAATCCGAGTCTCACTAAGTTGCAGAGTGCCTCACTAGGTAGCTGAGGCTGGCCGAGAACCCGGATCCTCTGGTCTCAGCCTCCCGAATGCTGGGATTACAAGTGTGTGCCGCCACGCCCGACTATATGAGGTCTTTAAAAAATGACCTCATCCTCCTGCTGGGCTTGGGGAAAGGGCCCACTGAGGCAGCTCACAGCCAGCATGAGCACCTCGTCTCCTCACTGGGAATCGCCCTTCTGGGCGGGGTGTCCCCATGGCCTGCAGGGGCCGAGCGTGGCACGGGTGCTCAGTCCCACTTGCTGAGCCCGGTTTGTGCCGGGCTCACTCTTGACCCAGGAAGGCGGCAGCGCTCGTCCCGCAGGGCTCTGGTGTGCAGGCTCTGCCCCAGTGGGGCAGCGGGACGTAAGCAACCGGCCAGGGTTCCTTGTGAAGCTGCGGGTGCAGGCCGCATGCCCGGAATCCCAGGGCTTGGGACGGGGTCTCCCTAAGTCACCCAGGCTGGCTGCGAACTTGCCATCCTCCTGCCTCAGCCTCCAGGACTTCCTTGCTCTGCTGTTTCTCCCGCAGGGCGTGCGCCAGCAGCGAGACGGAGAGCGAGGCGGGGGACATCGTGGACCAGCAATTCGAGGAGATGAACCACAGGCTGAACTCGGTCACCGATCCCACCGGCTTTCTGCGCATGGTTCGCCGCAACAACCTCTTCAACAGGTGCGTGCTCCAGCCCTGCCCTTCCAGCGGGCAGGCCTCTGGCCGTGTCCTGCAGTCACAGAGGCAGCCAATGCTCCCGGGAGACCATCGCTGCGTCTTCACACCTGAGCCGACCTCCTGAGCAGCTGGCAGGAGCAAGCGTGCTCCCGTCCTGCTGCAGGTAGCTCGCGGCCGGGAGAGAGTGGCACGGCCTGCGTCCACCCCAGGCGCGCCCCGGAGACCCCAGACCCTACCCTAGGGACGGGTCATGGCTAAAACCATCAAGCCACTGCCCCCTCCACCTCTCAGGAGGGAGGTCAGATCAGCAGAGGGACCGGCTGGAGGGAGGGGCGCCTCTCCCAGACACCCCAGCGAGAGCCCGCCTCTGGAGGCAGCCCTGGAGCTGGCCGTGGAGGGCTGGGCGCTGGGCGGAGGCCAGCTCACTTGGCCGCCCTGCTGTGTGGACATTGTGCGCCCTGGCTAGTCCTACTCCGGTCCGGCCCTGGTTTCCTCCTATTATTGGACTGTCGGGGTGACAAACGTGTTTACTTTCCCAGGACCAGGCCGGTGGGAAGGGAGCCAGGGACCTAAGGCCAGGCGGCCTGGTTGAAGGGAGCCCACTCCATCCAGCTGGCCACGCCCGGCCTCTCCACGCCACCTCTGCAGGGGCCTCGTGGCTTTGGCTTCATGTGGGGGCACGGGTGGATGTGAGCGGGTGTGGGGCGGGGCTGGCCTCTGGACTGGGCGGCAGGGGACGCACAATCCATCAGGGATGCTGAGGGCTCAGGCCTTGCAGCCTGCTGGCCGTGTGACACTGTGCAGGGGGTTTCACCACTGTCTGCCTCAGTGTCCTCAACCCCGAAATGGTGCCACACTGCCCGCCCCGACGTGGGAACCGGGGAGCCAGGGTGTGAACTGCATGCTGACCGGCTTCCCGGTGGGCAGCAGGCACCGTACACCTGGTGGCGTTCTCCTGTTTGGGGTGAGTGGGAAGATGAGTCCTAACACAGTGTGGGAAGGGATGGCATCAGGGTGGCTGCCACCCGGCCCCCGCCCCACCCAGCCTTCCTCTCGGCCCTCCGTGTGTCCCTCACCCAAAGCCACCAAAGGCAGGACGACCACCAGGCACCGGGCCACCTGGTCGCTGGTGCCCTGCAGACTGAAAGAAAGGCCAGGTCCGGAACCCGCTTTATCAATCCAGGGCCCAAGGTGGTGAGAATTTGGGGTTGAGGCATTGCTGATTTTGGAAAGATGGTTTCTGTCCTGAGCAGCTGTGGGGTGGAGCAGGATAAGATGCCACTGTGCGTTAGTTTGTGAGTCCGCTTAAAGGACCTCGTCTGACCCTGCAGGCAGAGTGCTGGCCCACCCCAGGCTGCCCAGCCTCCTTGGCAGGCCCTGCCTGGCCCAGGACCTCAGCCCCACCCTCGGGAAGCCAAGGCGTCTGCAGGCCTCCGCTCCTGCCTCTCGGAGCCCACCGAGGGCGAATCTCAGCAGGGGCGCAGCCTGGCCTCCTGCCCTGCTGCAGTGGTCCTGAAGGCCCAGGGCAGGAACAGAGGGGCCCTAGCCCCGCCCCCGTCCCCGGGGTGCAGAGCGACGGTTGGGGACCCGCAGAGGCAGAGGCATCCGTGCTAGTGAAGGTGCCAGCCCCTGTGAACTGCCAGGGCCGTCTCGGCTCCTGAGCACCCCAGGAAGGGACGGAGGCTGCGCCCCGCAGGCCATGCCCCCGCGGCCCCGCCAGCCCACGCCTGCCCTCGCCCCACCCCTCGGGTGCCCCGGCCTGCTCTGCGCCCTCTCCACGGCAGGGATGCAACGTGTGCTGGCTTGTCACCGAGCAGAATGGCTGAGAGGTGGCTTAAGAGAGACTGGGGCCTGTAGAACGCTCTGCCACCAGATCCCGCAGAGCAGGCACGCCACCACACAGGGCCCTGTCACCACACGAGCAGAGTGGCAGAGGGGGCCCTCTCCAGGGCCCGGGGGCTGGCTGATGTTACGGATTCCTCGGCTCTTTTGTTCCCGGGTGGTTTGCTGGGCTGACTTGCAGGGAGGCCGCCATAGCTAATGTGAGTCAAGCGAGGCTTGGCTTTGGCCTTTTCTCTCCGGCCACGCTGGGAACTGCGCTTTGTCCTGCTTTTGGTTGTTGTTGTTGTTGTTTGTTTGTTTGTTTGTTTTTCGGTACTGGGGATTGAACTCAGGGGCATTCTACCTCCGAGCTATACCCCCAGTCCTATTTTTTATTCTTTATTTTTGAAACTGAGTCTCACTAAGGAGTGCCTCACTAGGTAGCTGAGGCTGGCTGCGACCCGGATCCTCTGGTCTCAGCCTCCCAAATGCTGGGATTACAAGCATGCACCACCACGCCTGGCATAAGTATTCTTAAGTGTTGGTTTAATATTCTGATAACTTCCTACTGAGCATGTTCTCTGCTTCTGTCTCTCTTTTTTTTTTGCGGTACTGGGGATTGAACTCGGGGCATTCTACCTCCAAGCTACACCCCCAGCCCTACTTTTTATTCTTTGTCCTGCTTTTGGTTGTTGTTGTTGTTTGTTTGTTTGTTTGTTTTTGTGGTACTGGGGATTGAACTCGGGGCGTTCTACCTCCGAGCTACACCCCCAGCCCTACTTTTTATTCTTTGTCCTGCTTTGTGTCTGGGCTCTGCGCAGCTGCTGGTTTTCCCCTTGCCTGTGCACTTTGGCACACAACGCTTGCTCTGGTTGAGCCCGGGGCAGGCGGCGCCGGTGAAGGAGAGCCAGAGAGCTTTCTTGGGGGGGGGGGGGGTGCAGAGGGCAGAGCCACAGCCTTGGACTTCAGAAGTCACGCTAAGGACCAGAAGCTTGCACGTACACGTGTGTGTGTGTGTGTGTGTGTGTGTGTGTGTGTGTGTAGCAGAAGGGCGTGACAACCTGGGGGTGGTCCACAGATCACATGTGGTGCAGACACGAGGAAGAAGTCAGGACAGGCTTCTGACTGGACCCCGGGGCCTTGGCATCAACGGTGCGCAGCCCAGGATTAGCGAGGACCAGCGTCCAGGCTGTGCTAGCCCTGGCACGTCTGCGCAGCCTCGGTGCACGCTCTCCGGGTTATGGGCTTTCCCGCTGCTCGGAGATCAGTGACTGGAGCCAGAATCGAAGTGTTGCGTCTCCGCCTTCCACGCACAGGTGCCTGTCTGACTGATCCGCTCTCCACCACACTGGGCAGCTCCATGCTCCCTCCCTCCCAGCCTCTCTCGGGCCACCAGATTCCACCAGAACTTTGCCTAAATACACAGCAGTGACGTGCTGGGATATCAGCCACGGCCCCGGGCTTGGCACGCAGCTTCCTGGCTAGCGTCCTGCCATCCCTGACCCCCATTCTTGCTGGTGGTCTTGTGGCTCTGACCCCAACAGGATCTGAGTGTCCCCCTCTGACCTGGGCCAGCCCCGCCAGGTCCTCCTCACCAGGCTGTTGGAGCCAGTGTCCGGGCCCCGGGCCAGCGCCCCCTCCCAGGCAGCGCTCCCCTTCCCAGGCAGGGCAGAGGAAGCAGCAGCCTTCCCTGGCCTCCCTGAGGCCCAGGCCCCGCGGGCTCCCTGCTGCCTGCCGCACTCTTGCTCGGTGAGTCCGCACATGTCTGCAGGCAGCACAGATACAGGCGAGGCGTGGGTGGGAAACCCAGAGCCAGCCCTCGGGGTGGTGACGGTATTCAGACTACAGAAGGAGTCCCTGGTGCCACCATACCTCAAGGTGTTAATTGACAAGTACCGCCCTCTCTACCTCTAGGTTACTTGTTTGCTTTCTTGTTCCAGGAGTGATTTGAGTTTACCAAAACATACAAATGGCACAGGATCACAGAAAAGATAAAGGGCCGGGCGTGGTGGCGCATGCTTGTAATCCCAGCATTTGGGAGGCTGAGACCGGAGGATCCGGGTTCGAGGCCAGCCTCAACTACCTAGTGAGGCACTCCGCAACTTAGTGAGACCCTGTTTCAAAATAAAGAATAAAAATAGGGCTGGGGGTGTAGCTCAGAAGTAGAACGCCCCTGAGTTCAATCCCCAGAACTGCAAAAAAAGAAAAGATAAAGGAATGGACAAGAGAGTCATTATGGAGGAGGAGTCGAGGCAGAAAGGAAAGCGTGAACTTGGCGCACGAGATGCAGGAGACGGCACAGACCCGCCCGAGCTGCTGCAGTGTGGACGGGCAGTTTCCTGCCCCGTGGCCCCGCTGGCCCAGGCCCTCTGGATCTGCGTCTGCCCCTGCTAGGAAGGTGGAAAGTGGAGGAGGGCTGCTACCGCTTTGCCCCAAGTCGGCCTGCCCAGACACCCAGGGCTGCTTCCAACGGCCTGAGCTGCACCCGCCTTCTCCTTTCTGCACCCCACATCTCTCATGGCCCTCCACTCCCAGCGTCCCCCTGCCCCAAACGCAGTGGCACCCTGTAGCCTTCAGGTCTCTGTCCCCGTGTCCCCCCCCCCCGTTCCCATGCACCTGCCGTTGGTGTGAGGCTAGCGTGCAGTGGGATCCTGGGACCCCCACACGTACGAGGGGCGGGTGCTCGGCAAGATCCGTCAGCCCAGGCCTTGAGCTTGGCGAGGCAGGCATGTCGCCCTCGCCGGTGTGCCCGCACCCCCTGCCGTGGCCTGCTCTGTCCTCAGACTCCATCAGTGGAGTGGACGCCGGCACGGTCCCGCCCTGCCATCCCTTCCGCTGCTGGTTCTGCCCTCTGTCCTGACAGGAGGCACCTGGACTGGGTCCTGGGACGGGGCCAAAGAGGGCTTCCCCTGAGGTGCCGTCTTAAACCCAGCCTCTCTCACGAGTCCATCTTGGGCTGCCCCAGCTGGGACCAGCTTCTCTGTTCTCTGCCCTGTCCAGCGCTTTGTCCAGGGCTGCCTTTCCTTGCCTGGTCCCTGTCCTCTCACCCCAGGCCATGTCCTGGGGCCGAGTCCTCTCATGCCAAGGCCAGATCACGTCGGATTTGTGTCCCCCGAGGAGCCTGGCGTGGTGCCTGGTGTTGAGAAGGCTTTGCTCGCCGGTGGGAGGGAGGCCAGGATTGCAGCAGAGATGTGCCGGCCATAACTCCACAGCGAGGCTGAGAGGCGGCGAAAGCCCCAGCGCTGTGCTGAGTGCCTTCCCTGCTTCTCTGTCCCTCCGACGGCCACAAGGGGGCGCTGTGACGGCGCCGAGGCTCAGGGTCCATGAGTTGACAAGGGTCTCACAGTAACAGAGGAGGCAGTGAGATCCAGCATCCAACACCCCCGCCAGGCAACCGCAGGCCTCTGCTTGGGCTCCTCCAGTGCCTCCAGAAGCAGCACTTGGTGCGCTGGAGAGCGGGTCTCCAGGGTGCCTGGCCCTTTGGGAAGGGGTTTACCTCGTCGCTGGGCACACGGGGCTCTTACCTTCTCTCCATCCAAGCCCTTGACATGCTCCCCCCCAGCTGCCGGCTGGGGCTCTGATACGAACCCCAAGTACAAAGCCGGCCCAGACATCGGTTCTCCCGTGGTGACACCTTCAGGCAGGGCCTCGGAGCCTCCTGCGCGCGCAGCAGGGAGCAGCTGAAGTGGGCGGGCTGGGTGAGGACTGGGCTGCCAGGTTCACCTGAGCAGTGAGCCTGACATCCCGGGAGAGCCATGAGCAAGGACCCAGACTCGCGTGGGCTAAGAGGTAGCAGGTGGGGCCGTCGAGGAAGGAGCAGCACCTGGTAGTTAAGGAGGTGGGCAGCAGAGCGTGCCGGCGGCTTACTGAATAAATACTTAAGATGCAGCATTAGACGGGGTTCGGCCCCAGAGCCCACGGCCTTTCCTGTGAAGACGCTTGTGGAGAATGCCCCCGAGTGGCAGCAGAACCCTCCCCCTCTCGAGTATATATAGTGGTACATTGTGGCGCTGGGAGTTGAACCCAGGGGCATTCCACCTCCAAGCCACACCTCCACCCCTCTTTGTATTTTATTTTGAAACCAGGTCCTGCTAAGTAGCTGAGGCTGCCCATAAACCTATCATCCTCCTGCCTTAGCCTCCCAAGTCCTGGGATCACAGGCCTGCGCCACCATGCCCAGCCTGACTCTGCACTTTGTTCACGCAGAAACCAAAGCGACAGCCTTGCCCTTCCCCAAGTACGAGCTTGCCGCCTCCTCTTCCCTCCACCACACAGACTGCTGTGCTGCAGAGAAAACGAGTATTTCTCCAGCAGTAGACTAATAAACACCGTCTAGGAGTGAGCTCATAAAGACGGCATGGTGTGAGAAAATCCTCTGCCCTGGTGCCAGCCGTCCTAAGTGGAGCGGTGAGCTAGCGCCACCTGCTGGAGTCCTGTGGCAGTGCAGCGTGGACCCGCACAGCCTGGTGCACCTGCCACTGTCACTCTGAGAATGTAGCTGCGAGGCCTGCACTGCCCTCCTGGCGGCCTTACGCAGGTCTCTCGCCCTCGCTGAGCCTTGGCCTCTTACTGTAATGGAGGAGCAGCCCTCCTTGCAGCCCGGGAGGGTGAGACGGTGCAGCAGGGGGCGCCCTTGCGGAGCTCAGAGTCCAGAGAGCTGAGGCCCAAAGCGGGGCCTCAGAATCAGAGCAACACACGGCCTGAGGCGCTGCTCCTGGGTCCTGTCCCCTCCCCCTGCAGGGAAGCGCAGCCCTCACGCCCAGGCCCACCTGCCAGCCTGACCCCTGGAGACCGCTCCCTCTATCCAGCTGTGACTCCTGGACTGACGTCCCTAAAGGCCCCCGCCAGCCGGCCAGCTCTCCTGGGCAGAGGGCAGCCCCTGGCAGCTGCACACAGGCTGCAGAGGCTCAGGGTTGAGGGCTTGCCTCGACCTAATAGATTTTTCTTTTTTAAAATATGAAGAGGTGGTGGGCGTGGTGGTGCGCACCTGTAATCCCAGTACTTGGAAGGCTGAGAAAGGAGGATTGCAGGCTCATGGCCGGCCTCAGCAACTTAGTGAGACCTGTTATAAATAAACAGGTAACTTGGAGGTAGAATGTCCCTGGGTTCAATCTCCAGCCGCCCCTCCACACACACACCCCCTAGAAGAGATTTACAAGAACGTTGGCCCAGCCCCTCAGTTCAGCGGGGAAGGGACTGTGCCCGCCTTGCCGCTGGGGAGAGCTGGCGACCACTGCACCCGTCTCTGCACCCGGGAGGACTGGCTGTTTTACTGCTCTGAGTTGTTTTGAACTTATCTTTGTGCAGATCTCTGTCAACGGTGCCCCAGGACACAGCTGCGGGGGTCTCTGTGAGTAGTGAGAACTGAGGGCTCAGGCACAGTGACCGGCAGGGGGAGGCCGCGGCCCGTGTCCTGCCCCCAGTCCCAGCCCGATCCCTGCACACCCGCGCCCGCAGGGCCGATGGCTGCCCGTGCTCTTGCCCTCGGTGTCCTGCCCCACGCATTCTGTCCCCAGGCCGTGGCTCCAGTGAGGCCCTGCGTCTGCCAGAGCAGGGGAGCAGCCGGCGGTGCCCGGGTTGCTGCGGGGGAGGTGGGAGCACGGGGCCCGCTGGGCGCAGCGGAGGACGCCTGGGAACGCCACTTCCCCGGGGAGCTAGCGACAGGCACCTCCAGCACGGGGAAGCCTCGATCAGATTTATTTTTAACCTCAAATTATGGCTTAGGTTAGTTTGTTGTTTAATCCCCAACTCACTGTCTCTGGGCTTTTATTGACTTCAAATAGAGCATCTGTGCCCAGGCAGCCCCGGCGAGTGTTCTGGGGGGGCTGTGGCTGGGGAAGGGGTTCCTGCCCGGCCTCAGCCCTCGGGATCAGCACCCAGAAACCCTGGCTGCGGGCAGGCGGCCTGTGAGCTGCTGGCCGGTGCTCTGTATGGATCCGGGGGCAGAGGTAGGTGCCGCAGGGAGAGCGGGACAGGTCAGCTGCCAGGCACAGCGGCTCTGCTGAGCGTCCCACGCAGGGCGCCCCGCCCCCACACCCACAAACACACTCGCAGCCCACGTGCCCCGTGGGTCCTCAGGAGACCCCCTGGAGCGGCCGGTGCCCTGAGGGCCGCACCTGTCTAGCCTCGGCAGAGGCACCGGACTGGCTTCCCAAAGGGCGAGGGTGGCATGCGGCCTGGCTGTGGCTGCGGTGCCAAGCCCGCCCCAGGGGCAAGCGCGGGAATTCTCGGGGAGGGACGGGCACAGGTGACTCACGCCTGCTCCTGCGTGGGAGGGGCTGGCAGCGTCCCTCCCCAGGACAACCCAGGCCCCGCCAGGCCTCGGGCTCCCACGTGCCCCGCCCACACCGTTCCCTCCACTGTGGCTCGCCCCGGCCGTCCCTCTGTTTGGAAAGACCCTGCGTCTTGTCCACGGTGCAGGCTGACCCCACCTTGACCCCGAGGCGCAGGGCGCAGGCCGGTCCTGAGGCCGGGGCTTTGTTCTGGTACTAGGGAGTAAGCGGCTGTGCCCTGACGCCATGGCCTCCTGTCTCCTTGGACCCAGGGGACTGGTGGGCACCCCACAGCTGGGGTCTCTCTCCAGCAGGAGACCCCGCGGTGACCTGGGGCTGCACACTGCTGAGCAGGTCCCTGGGTGTTTGAGGCCCAGCCCCGCTGTGCAGGGAGAGGTGCGCAGCAGGGGTGGCCGCCCGCCGCACCCTCGGCCCGGGTGGCCGCTCCCTGTAACGAACAGCGCCGCGACAGGCACCGCGTGTCACTCCAGCGTGCCCCCACGCCGCCAGAGGGTTTGGTGTTCTCCCTCCAGGGTGCGATGTTCTTTGCAGCGTGTTTTGTGGGGCCGCGTGAGCCTGAGTGTCACCCCGGGCTCTCTCTGCCCTGCCGTGGCCCCGTCACTTGTAATTACTGGTCTCCCGAGTGAAGGGACACGAGTCCAGGCCCGCGGCCCCTCAGCTCTGCGCTTCCAGGCGCGGGGGGACCGGGGTGCGCAGAGCTGGGCTTGCCACACCCTAGAATTTAGGTCAAGTGGGACGTTGCGGAGGCCCGAGATGGGGGGGCACGGTGGGGGCCATTCCCGGGAAACCCAAAGAGGTCCTTTTCATCGTCTCTTCGGATGCCACGGTCCTAGCCTGGCCCGGGGGAAAGCCGCCTTCTGGTTTGCTCTTGGGCAGCAGTCCAAGGCCAGTGGCCGAGCGCTTACCTGGCGCAGTGCTGTGGTGTGGAGTCGTCCTTGCCCTGAAGGGTCCCTAACCTGTGGCAGAAGCGCTCAAGGCTAAGAGTCTCTGCGTGCCCAGCAGTCCTGCAGCCAATGTCACCAGATGGCCGTGCCGGGGTCACACGGCTAGGCAGACAGGCAGGTTCCCAGAGGATGCGTGGGCAGCCCCATCTCTGCCCGGCAGCCCGGCGTGGTTCCCTGGCTGCCATCTTGTCCCGCTCACCTGAGCATTTTGTCACAACTCTGTGGTCCCCAGGGTCTAGAGCAGGGTCTAGCAGAGAGCTGGTGCTCAGGAAACGTTTTCTAAACGATCTGTGTTGGGAGCGTGACACTTGGGGTCCTGGGTTTGAGAATGCCTCTGTATTAACAATGCCATGTCTGGAAACAGAACAGCAATCAGAAAACAGAAGCAAACGCCACAGCCGCCCTCGGCTGACCCTCGTGGGTCCCACCTGCTGAGCCGTGAGCCCGGCCCGGGTCTTGGGGCCTTGCCACAGGCCCGTGCGGGTGTGTGTGTGGCCAGCCGGTGCTGCCTCTGATTCCAAAGGTCCTCACGCCCGCCTGCACCCGCAGCCACTCGCCGGGGTGTGACTAAGTCCCCGGAACTGCACTTGGGGGGTTCAGTTGTGTAGAAAAGCTGCGTAGATGGCAGTTCCCTGCTCACCTGTGCAGGAAACACCTGGAGCCGGGGGCGGAGCCGGGAGGAGGCGGCCCTCAGGTGCATCTCCCCTCTCCCCCCAGGAGCTGCCAGAGCATGACCAGCTTGTTCAGTAACGCCACGTCGCCCCTCAAGGACGGGACCTCCTCTCTCCCCCGGAGGCAGAGCCCCCTCGCCAAGCCCCCGCTCCGCGCCCTGTACGACCTGCTCATCGCGCCCATGGAAGGGGTAAGTGCTCCGCGAGGCGGGCTCTGCGGGGTCAGGACGAGTCATCTGACGGTCGGTGCCCACGCGAATCCCCGAGGCAAACGGCGTCCCGGAGCACGCGTCCCGTCCGCCTGCAGGCTCGGGTGGGTGCCGCCTTGGCTGCTGCTCTGGGGAACGCGGCCGGGGCCCCTGGTGGCAGCTCTGGGTTCGAGTCCTCACCGTGCTCCACGTGAGGCCTGTACTCGGCCTCGGCGCCCACGCACCTGGGGAGCTCCGTGCGGCGGCGGCAGCCTCAGGAATGCCCGCCTCGCTCCTGCCGTGGTCACAGACGGTGTCAGGGCCCTGGCTCCTCCACAGGGCCTACCGGCGACACCCTCACAGAGGAAAGGAGGCCCCGCAGGTCCCCGTGGCGGGCACAGTCACCTGCCCTGGCCTTTGCGTGCACTCTGATTCAGACACGACTCTTCCCAGAGGTGGGCCCATCAGCAGGAGAGCCGGGCGGCCTGGCGCGGGAGGGACTGAGCATCTGCAGGTCCTCAGAGGTGGCAGCCGCCTCAGCAGCGCCCTCGCTGCTCCCGCCAACTGATGAGGCGAGGCTCACCCAAGCGTCTCCTCTGTGCCTGGCCTCTCGAGCGTGCGCCTCAGCCTGCTCCACAGTCGGTCACTCGGCCTCGCCTGGAAGACAGGCAGGGTGTGAAGTCCTGGCAGAGCAGGACTCGGTATGGCGCTGCCCTTTCCTGACCAGGAGACCTCAGACGAGCCGAGCCCCTCCTTGGTCTGCCCTTCTTCTGGGAAGTAGGACGGTGCCCCAGCCGTGTCAGACCAGCACAGGGACAGGACTGGGCGACACATGAAGCTCCAGGGTGCGTGGCACAGTGACTGTCACCTGGCCAGCACAGAGCCACCGCCTGTCCCCTCCTGGCCCCCGAGCAGTAAGCGTCTTGCATGGCACCTGACCCGTGCCTGGACTCAGACTGGGCTCCCTGGGCTCCCTCATCTCTGTGTCCCCGGGAGCTGGCGCAGGGCCAGGCACCCAGTGGCACTCAGTTAAGTTTACGAAATGGCATCGGCTTTCAGCCTGGCTTGGCACAGAGGGCAGACCAAGGAAGAAGCCAGCTAGTCGGCCCCGGGGCCTCTAAGAGCTGAGCAGAGGAAGGGCCGCCCGCTCCGCCAGCCACACCCTGCCGGGTTCTGGGCTATTTGGGGCCGATGGTGGCCTGGTGGACACACCTGCAGGCCCCCCACCTGTGCACTGGTAGGTGGCAGCAGGGCTGTGAGGAGCCCTGGCCCTGGGCAGAGATCGGCAGAGGAAGCCAGGGTGGGCAGTGGGTGCCCAGCCCGCCCAGCCTGGAGAGAAACGGCCAGGCACCCCGAGGAGACACCCCAGTCTGTAACTTAAAGAACATCAGGATCGTGGCAGCCCGTGTCTGGACGTGCCGGCATTCCTCAGGGGTGCCACAAGGGGGGGGGCACTTAGTGACCCCTGCCTTAAACTAGTTAGAAGAGCTAAGGAAAAGGCCCTGTCACCAGGTGTGCGTTGGCGCCCTGCGGCTGCCGGGCACCGAGGGAACGAAGGTGCTGGGTTCACACTGCGCTCCCGTCTCCAGGACAAAAGCACATCCTGAGCGACAACGTCAAAAGTATTCTTTTTGAAAGTCAGGAATTTAAACACAGCAGAGTTTGGCTGATTCAAATGAGACGTAGAGTGAAACCTTTTCAAGCCACTAAATTGTCAGAGCAAGAGTTCCCCCTTGGCTAAAGCCTTCCACTGTAGCTGGGTGTGGCGGTGTGCACGTAGTCCAGCTACTCGGGAGGCCGAGACAGGAGGATCGCTGGAGCCCAGGAGCTCCAGGCCAGCCTGGGCAGCGCAGCGAGACCCTGTTCAAAATAAGAAAACAAGTGAATGAAGGAATAGATAGGCAAATGAGTTCATATTTTTAAAAAGTAATAGAACCACCCATTGGATTTTGGTAAAAACACTTTTGTGAGAAGTTTAAATCTACTTAGGCTTCCTTTCTTTTCCCATTCATACATTCATTTTAATATATACACACAGCACATATATATGAATATACATACATACATACATACATACATGGTACTGGGGATTGAGCCCAGGGACATTCTATGTCTGAGCTACACCCCAACCCTATTTCATTATTTTTTTATTTTGAAACAGGGTTTCACTAAACTGCTGAGAGCCTCACTAAGTTGCTGAGGCTGGCTGCAAACCTGTGGTCCTCCTGTCTCAGCCTGTACTGGGGTTATTGGCATGTGCCACCACACTTGGCTACAAATTGGCCTGTGCCACGCACACTGTCCCAACCCAGCGAGGCAGGCGAGCGGCTGGGCCAGGGTGGGCAGACCAGCACGGGGGAGGGGGGCAGCATGGAGTTGTGACAGTCACCCTCAGGTCCCGGTCCCTGCTCCTCGCTGGGCTCCCTGGAGGAGGCCCGGATCATCCCCTGCTCCCAAGGCCACGAGAGGGCGACAGGAGACCATCCAGAGGCTGGAGCCCCGCCACCCTCAGCCCGGCGCTGTTTCCAGGGAGGATGCAAATCAAAACCGAAAGTCCAAGATTAGGAATCGCTGACACGTCAAGACTAAAGCGATTAGCCTCTTCACATGGGGCACGTAATTATTTGAACAACTGCCTTTGTTTAGCCGCAGTCCTATTGCTAAGGGGCCGGGTCAGACGGTAGGAAAAGTAGAACAGAATAATATCTTACCGCAGGCCTCACACCAGCCTTTGATTTCATTTGGCTTCGGGGAAGCACCGCCTCCGCTCTTTCCTGGAAGCACGCTGTCCTCTGCTGTCAGGACGGGTGAGCACTACCTCTGAGGAGGCCCCGTTGCATCTGCTCACGACCGTCAGCAGACATTGCGTCAAAGCCTGTCTGATACCCACGGGGAAAGGCCACCGGAGAAGTTCTCAGTGCTCGGCGCGAAAGGGCCCGGCCGCACTCGTGCCTGCAGCGCGTCGCTTTTTAATCAGATTGGAATGAAGGACGGCCAAGCGCCTCTGACCGGTCTCCTCTGCTCGTCGTGGGGACATGTGGGATCGCTCCTGTCCCCACAATCCAGACACTAACGGCGTCAGTTTCGGGGCCACCCTGGAGCTCGGCCTGGTGCCTTCGAGTTGGGAATTCCCTAGGTTTAGTCGAGGGGATTTCCTTCGGCCCAGATTCAGAGACCTTTCAGAATCTTTCAGAATAACTTTGGACTTGTTTTAGTTATAGAGTCTCTGCCATCTTTATCTTTGTTTACCAATATTTAAATTTCATCTCTAATAATTTCATAGTTTCAAAAATATGAGTCTTCAGCCAGGCATGGTAGCGCACACTTTTAATCCCAGTACTTGGGAGGCTGAGACAGGAGGATCGCAGGTTCCTAGCCAGCTTCAGTTACTTAGTGAGGCCCTCCGCAACTTAATAAGACTCTGTTTCAAAATAAAGAATAAAAAATAGGGCTAGGGTTATACCTCAGAAGTAGAATGTCTCTGGGTTCAATCCCCAGTACCACAAAAAAAAAAAAGGTCTTCAAATCTTCTATCTTGGGGGCTTTGCCCTACTTTATCTTATTTTTCAAATGTTTAATTTTTGTGTGGTACTAGGATTGAACCCAGGGGCATTCTACCTCCTAAGTTCACCCCCAGCCCTATTTTATTTTTTGTTTTGAAACGGGATCTCACTAAGTTGCTGAGGCTGGCTTTGAACCTGTAATCCTCCTGTCTCAGCCTCACCAAATACCTACTCTAAATCGTTGTATCAAAAGGTCCTTTTCTTCCAAAAATAGTTAAAGATTTTCAAATGTAAGGAAGGAAAGAAGAAAGGGAGGGGAAAAAGAAAATCACTTCCTATCTGTAAAGTCTTAAAAACCAAGGTTCTAGGACAGAGAGTGAGTGGATGACTTTGGTCAGAAAGAGAAGCACCTCCTGCTCACCTGGGCCCCCGGCTGAGCCCAGAACTCACAACTCGTGGGTGGGTCACCTAGGCTGGGCTGCCTTCCCAGCTACCAGGGCATCACGTGAGGCCAAAACACAGGCCAGAAGGACAGCTTGCATTCAGTCCTGACCATAATAACTCCAAAGAACAACTCCCCTGCCGCTTTGTAAAATGCCCCCTTGCAAAACAAAGTGGCGTGATCTACACTTACACTAGGGCGGATGCACTGGACCAAGACCCGTCCTTTGGGTGCTGTTTGCTCAGTAGACTGGAGGGACTGGAAACAGGGATTTTTGTCCAGAGAAATAGTTAGACGGAGACTCTGGTGCCTGGATGGGGAACGAGGCCCTGGAGACCGTCAGTCCCACCGCCGCCGGCTGTCTAATTGATTCCTGATTGAGACATCTGTGGGAATATTCAAATGAGGACAGACGTCACCCAAGGACAAGGAGCATTTCCAGGACCAATTAGGAGGAGGAAAAATGGAGGCAATTACACACAAGCTGTTCATGTGCTGAGACCTGCAGGGAGGGCGCCAGGGTGGACGGCAGGTTCCGGCGCCAGGGTGGACGGCAGGTTCCCGGGAGGCAGGGCGCGTCCACCTGTGGCCATCGTGCCAGGGTGCCCGGGCGCTGGCTCTGCTCCGGCAGCCGGGCTCGCCGGCTCGGGGTGGAGGGCTTGTTTTCTGGTGGAGGGAGAGGCCCGGCTGAGGCGCCTGGCTCGCGTGCCGTTCTAGGCTGGGGTCAGGCCCTGGGCGCAAGGCGGGCTCTGGCTCTGGCGGCCGTTGGCCACGCTCCTCCAGGCCCCCAGGCCCCACCTGCTCTTCCGGGTCCCGGGCAGGCCAGCAGCTGAGCGGATGGCCAGGAGTATGGCAGCTCGGGTGCCCCTTGCCTCTGCGTTTCTGGCTGGCACCGTGTCTGCAGTCTCAGCGGTTTCAATCATAGTTTATTTCCAGTAAGTGTGTAGTTTCTGCTGAAACTGGCTACACCCACCCATGACAAGACTTCCCAGAAGCTTTGCAGAAGGGGTTCACCCTAAACAGTAGTTCATCCGTTCACTTGGTCATGATGAGGCGCAGGTCTGAGGCCCTGCTGGTTCTATGGAGTCCAGGCTGCCGGCAGCCCTCCGCCCTGGGCTCCTGGGACGGGCAGTGACGTCCATTTCACTCCAAAGCTCGCTGACCCGGGAGTTTCTTTCCTTCCCCTCCGTGATCGACCCGGGGTGCCCGAGAGGTCTGTCACGTCCTCCCGTAGACAGGCGCCCGGGGTCCTTTGTGCCCTGGTCATGGGCACAGAGCACGCGTCTTCAGCCAAAAGCCAGGCCGTGTGCAACCTAATCCCCCGGTCCCCACAAGTGCCTGTGGAAGACCCCATGGACACAAGCGTCGTTTATCAGGACTCCCCACCCAGTCGGTGCGCAGGGTCCATCATGGCGGCCTGGACATGGCTTCGGGGTCAGTGGTGTTGGCTCCGTAGACAGCTGTAGACGGTGCTGGATGGTGACGTGCCCGCGAGGCGGCCTCTGTCTCCTGGTCCTTGGACCCACAGAGGCTGCTTTTGTCTTTCTGCCACGTGAACATAAATGGCTGAGGGACAGGAGACGCCTGAGTCAGGGAAGGAATAGTGAAAACAGCAGGTTCTAAGCACCACAGGCAGCCGAAGTCACACTCACACTTGACCAATGCAAGCGCGCTCTGTCCTGGTCTCTGAGGAAGAGGCGTCAGCACCAGCCTGTGGGACTGGAAACTGAGGCACAGCGGGGTGGGCGTCTGCAAAGTGCTCAGAGCCACCACCCCGTTCCTAACCCGGGGACACGCTCGGTGCTGGAGCACTTGCCTGGCCCGCACGAGGCCCTGGGTTCCATCGGCACAAGAGATACAAAGACAGCCGCCTCTTCCATGCGTCCCGTCTAGCTTTCCCACGTCCCCAGGAGTGCAGGGCACCGCAGGCTGCCCAGATCCCCCGAGAAGGTCTCTGCAGGACCCCGTCCTGCCCCCCGGCCCCGAATAGGCCCTCCTTCCTGGCCTGCAGGACAACTGTCCATCCTGCCAGGTCCACTCAGAGCACTGGGACCCCCAGGAAGCCAGGAGGTAAGGAAGCAGCGCGCGGGGCTCGGGGGGGGGGGGGCGCGTGCCCACGGAGGACCCTGGAGGACTGGGTCGGCCGCACGACACAGGCTCGCTGCTGGGCCAGGCCAGAGTGGCTCTGGGTGTGTGGCAGTCACCTCCAGGTGCAGCAGAGAAGGTTGTCCTGGGAGCCGGGCCGTGTGGAGGCTTGGTGGTCAGGGGCAGCCCGTCGGCCCCTGGCTGGCTGTCCTCCCGCCTGCCCAGGTCTGTGGGGCCCTCCTCACAAGGCTCAGCGCGTGGTCCCCCGGACCCCAGAAGGGATCTCAGCCTCGTCCCTCGCCACCTTTGGCTCACGCTGGTGGCCCTGTCCACCAGAGGTCGTGTCCCAGGGAGTCGGGGGCCTGTGGGATGACCCTGCCCGTCACAGTGCCGCGTGACACAACGGCAAGCTGGGCTGTCTTGCACAGGCAGGCGGCTGAGCCCCGTGTCGCCTGCGTCTCAGGCAGTGCTGTCACTCGCAGCCACCGACCCCATCGCCAGGGAGGTCAGGGCACGCCAGCCCTGCCACAGAGACCCCGTTTCCAGGGTCACGGGCCCCCGGCACCAGCACGGCGGCACTGCCCAGAGAGGCCCAGAGCCGCAGCCAAGCCCCTGCAGTCCTGCGGGGTTCGGTGTGCTCTCGGCAGGAGGGCGGCCAGGTGCTCAAAGCCCGGCCTCCCTGTGTGGACCAGGACTTGTCCAGGAGCAGCGCCAGGCGCCGCGGCCAGGCCTCCCTCCCGGATCTGCCCTTCAGCCAGCCCTTCTGGGGAAGGGCTCAGAGAGCAAACCCAGGCAGACTGGGGTAAAGATGTCAGTTCCAGCTAGAAAGACGAGAAAGAAGAAAGACAGAGAGCCATGGGCCGGTGGAGGGGCCGGTGGAGCCGAGGCGTCCCGCCAGGCACACGTCACTTTGGGTTAGCCGAGAGCTCTGCCACCCTCGGCCACGTACCGGGGGCGGCGGGGCAGACGAGCACATTGGCTTCCTCGGGGCGCAGCTGGCCAGCCCCGCCTGTGGGGGGACGGCGGCGAGGGTGAGGGCGAGGGGAGCCCTGAGCCTCCCTCCCGCGGCCCAGGCTCCACACGCTCAGCCCGGCGCCTCTAAGGTGCCCAGAGCCTTGGTCCCACCCGCCACCCTCTGGGGAAGAAACGCGGGGCAGCGGGTGTCTGCTGAGGCTCCGCCCGCACCCCTCCCTCGTGTCCCCCTCCCGAGGAGCCTTTCCCGAGGGATGGTGTCACGCTGGCCCTTGTGGAGGACACAAGTGGGGCACACCTCCAGAGCCCAAAGGCCCTCCCGCCCCACCTGCCTGCCGTCCTGTCATCAAGCGCAGCCCAGCCCTCGCTGCCGCCTGGAGGGGAGTCGTTCCTGCCGGCCCTTGGTCCTCTGTGCCGACAGTGCTCCCCTCCCCCGGGCCTGGGGTGCGCCGTGACGGGGGGAGCTCTCTGGGACGCCGTCCGTGGCACCATTCCCTGCCTCCTGGAGAAGCAGCTGGCCTGTCTTTGTGGGTCACCCCCTTTGTGGCTGGTGGCCCTAGCCCCCTCCCCGTGCCAGCTCACCTGCAGACTCCAAACCTCCGCTCCTGCCCTCAGCAGGCCGCTCCTCCCGGGAGCATCCCGCCCACGCGCAGCGCCGCCTGCCCTGCGTCCCCTGTCCCCGGGTGCCTGGGTGTCGCCCGGCTCACCGCACGCTTGCTCCGCGCAGGGCCTGATGCACTCCAGCGGCCCGGTGGGCCGACATCGGCAGCTGGTGCTGGTGCTGGAGGGCGAGCTCTACCTCATCCCCTTCGCCCTGCTGAAGGGCAGCTCCTCCAACGAGTACCTGTACGAGCGCTTCGCCCTCATCGCCGTGCCCGCCATCCGCTCGCTCGGCCCGCACGCCAAGGTAAGGCGCGGTGGGGGCAGTGGAGGGGCCTCGGCCTCGAGGGCCCAGGGGGGTCGGTCTCTGAGCTGCACCACAGTGCACAGGCAGATCCCGTCCGAGTGGAGGGCAGGATTCAGGATTCGCTGCGTTTCTCAGGTCCAGATGGGAAGCCAGCTGGTCTCCCGGGCCTGGTTCCCTGCTTGCAGTGGCGCTCTGGGTCCCAGACGGGGCCGGGCTCGGGGCCGCTGTATGCCACCGTGCCCAGGACTCGAGGAGCCCACTTCCCCACAGTTGAGGGGGGCCCCAAAAGTTTGAAATCACATGACACTTGGTGTCTTCCAGAAAGTATGGGAAATTATCAGGTAGAGGTCAGGATTTTGTTGGTCTCTACACTGGTTCAATAATTCAGGGATATCTCACGGTACCTGTCTTTTTTTTTTTTTTTTTTTTTTTTTTGTACCGAGGATTGAACTCAGAGGTGTACTATACTCCCAGACCTCGTTTTTATTTTGAGACAGGGTCTTCTTAAGTTTTAAGTTGCTAAGGTTGGCCTCGAACCTATGGTTCTGTCGCACCCTCCTGCCACAGTACCTGGCAGGAGAGTCCTCGGTCCGCAGAGCCGCTGAAGGCTCCCTGCGCTTACCCGGCCAGCTCAAGAAAGTCGCTTCTCCAGGACCCTGGCTGGCCTGGCGCAGGCCTGCTCCTTTGGGGCGGGTGGGCTGAGGGTGGTGGCTGGCGCCCACCCCACGCCTCTGCCTGTCGGTGGCGCCTGCCCGGCCCCCTCAGGACCCCGCACACAGGAGGTGTCCCTGCACCGCCCAGTCCTGAGCCTCCTCCTGAGTTTATGACACAGGAGTGACTCTCCAGAAACAGGAGCTCTGAGACGCCGCCTCCTGCCCCACTGACACCCTCTCGCTCCCCTCCTAGTCTCACCTGAGGAAGACGCCGCCCGCCTACTCCAGCTCCACGTCCATGGCGGCCGTCGTGGGCAACCCCAAGCTCCCGTCGGCGGTGATGGACCGCTGGCTGTGGGGCCCCATGCCCTCGGCCGAGGAGGAGGCCCACATGGTGTCGGAGCTGCTGGGCTGCCAGCCGCTGGTGGGCGGCATGGCCACCAAGGAGAGGGTCATGAGCGCGCTGACGCAGGCCGAGTGCGTGCACTTTGCCACCCACATCTCCTGGAAGCTCTCGGCCCTAGTGCTCACGCCCGGCATGGACGGCACCCCCGCAGGCAGCAAGAGCTCCTTCAGCCACCCCTACACGATCCCCGAGTCCCTGCGAGTGCAGGACGACGCCAGCGACGGGGAGAGCGTCTCGGACTGCCCGCCGCTGCAGGAGCTGCTGCTCACGGCCGCCGACCTGCTGGACCTGCGGCTGCCCGCCAAGCTGGTGGTGCTGGGCGCCTCGCAGGAGGCCGGCAGCCGCGTCACGGCCGACGGGGTGGTGGCGCTGACGCGCGCCTTCCTGGCGGCCGGCGCGCAGTGCGTGCTCGTGTCTCTGTGGCCGGTGCCAGTGGCGGCCTCCAAGATGTTCCTCCACACCTTCTACTCGTCCCTGCTCAACGGGCTCAAGGCCAGCGCCGCGCTGGGGGAGGCCATGAGGGGCGTGCAGAGCAGCAAGGCCTTCGCGCACCCCTCCAACTGGGCAGGTAGGTGCCGCCGCCCGCCACAGGCGCGTGTGCCAGCTGCTGCTCAGGTGGTCTTTCGGGCCAGGGAGCAGAAGTTCCTGTCGGAGTGAATGTAGGCCCAGTGCCACCGCGCCATGACCTCTTTTTTGGGTGGCGCTGGGACTGGATCCAGAGACACTCTACCGCTGAGTTACACCCTAGTCCTTTGCTTATAATTTTGAGACAGGGTCTCACTAAGTTACCCAGGCTGGCCTCAATCTATGATCCTCCTGTCTCAGCCTCCAGGTACTGGGTACAGGTGTGTGCCACTGTGTGCAGCTCCATGACCCCCATTTTGGCCACAGAAAGATACAGAAAGGAGCGAGCTCCGTGTCCTGGCCGCGTGACCTGAGGCGGGTTGCTCACCTGCCCCAGACCTCAGCGACCTCTGTGGTCATGGTGGCAGGAGGAGGTGGCGCTGACAGTGAGCGGACCTGTCAGTCTTCCGTGGAAGCAGGGGCGAGGCATTCCAACAGCCCCGCAGTGGCGCCCTCAGAGTCCTGGAGGGGCCGGGGAGGGAGGAGGTGTGCAGCGGCTGGCCTTGCTGGGAGCCGTGGGGGATGGGTACACCGGCCTGCAGAGCCTGCCTCCCAGCCCGGGCCAGCGCCCACGAGCGTGCCCAGCCGAGGTCTCTGGACTGCGAGGCCCCCACGGCCCCAGGTGCTCTGGAGTCACGCGGAGGAACAGCAGAGTCACCACTTCCAAATGTTTACGTGCCAGAGCTTGGACGGCAAAAGCTGTGCCAGCTGAGTGCCTTTTTAGTGAGAGGAGCAAGATGGCACTCCCTCCCTCCCTCCCTCGCTCGCTCACACCTAGCAGTCCTGGGGATGGAACCCAGGGCCTCACACGTGCCGGGCAAATGCTCCACCGCTGAGCTGCGCCGTCAGCCTTTTATAGGAGACAGGGTCTCACTGTTGCCCAGGCTGGCCTTCAAACTGACCCTCTTGCCTCAGCCTCCCAAGTAGCTGGGATTACAGAGCTGAGCCAGCACGCCCAGCCACGCTTCCTCTTAAAAGACAAAGCCACCCCCCCCCAGTCCACGTGGTCCGATGTCGCTGGTGTCTCGTCCCAAAGGAAGGCCGGAGGTGGAGTCACCGCATGTCGGCCTGGCCAGCTACCGATGTGGCACGGTGGCCAGCCCGGGTGTCCAGGCCCCGGCCACGTGGACTCGGCCGCCCCTGGCCAGTGCTGGTGCGGGGGCACGAAACCTGTGTTAAGTGCAAACACCTTGGCGTCACAAGCACAACAAATCTGTGGCACTTTTCAAAAAAAGGCTATTCAAAACCAAAAACTCACATTTCCTGTATGGCTGCAGAGAAAGGGGAGGTCCAGCGGGCACACGTCCGCCAGCTTTTGGCCCTCTTGCCTTGCTGCCCGCAGGGCGGGTGAGGTGCGGGCGGCAGGGTGTGGCCAGGCCAGGGGCTGCTGCTTCCAGGAGAGGCGGGAATCAGGCGACCCCAGGACCCACCGCCGCTCTCAGCTCAGGACCTTTCACCCCTCCTGGCAGGCAGAGCGCCCGGGCCCCGAGCCTGCGGGTACCTGGCCTTCTGCCGGGCCATTCGCTCCCGAAAGGCCCCTGCCCTGCCTAGGTGTTCCCGATATGCTTACAGACGGGGGGATGAAAAGGGTCTCTGGTTAGCTTTATTAGTAGACAATACAGAATCACTTTTTCTGGGGAAGCGATCCTTCATCGTGCTGCTCTGTTAACTTTAAACCCTTTCCCTACATGGCGCGGGGGCAGGTGGGTCCTCCGCCGCTCCCCAGGCCCTGTGTGGACAGTTCTGGGAGGGAGCCGGGGGCTCGCAGGGGGTGGGCATGGATGTGGGTGCTCCCGTTTCCCCACCTGGGCTGTTTGCTCGTTCTTAGAACTGGGGGTACCTCCTGTCTCGCCTGCTGATCCCTGTCACAAGGCCTGGGGACAGACAGACAGACGCCGAGGCGGCTCAGGGAGGGCGAGCCTCGGGAGGTGTCCCAGCTCCTCCCCGGGCGCACTGGAGAGCACCAGTTCCTAAAAGGATGGAAACAGAGGGCACCCCGTCCCCTGGGGAGGCGGGCACCCTGCGGGCCGCTCCATTGGGTCATCGAAGACGGGAAGCAGCCTGGGGATCAGGGCTGGGCGCCCCCCACCCTGCTGAGGTGCCCCCCCCCGCAGGGTTCCTGCTCATCGGCAGTGACGTCAAGCTCAACAGTCCCTCCTCGCTCATCGGCCAGGCCCTCACGGAGATCCTGCAGCACCCGGAGCGTGCGCGGGACGCCCTGCGAGTGCTGCTGCACCTGGTAAGGCCCGGGCTGCACCAGGGACTCGCGGTGAAGCGGGGGTGCAGGAGGGGCGGTGGGCTCCTGCAGGGGGGCCTGGGCAGGTGGGCACTGCGCGTGCGTCTCACCAGGCAGCCGGGGCTCTGGGGAAGTCGCCTGGCTCTCTGGGCTCAGTTTCCCCATCTGGAAGGGGGCGCTGCAGCTCACACTTCAAGGGCACCGTGAGGACGGAGGAGACTTTAGCACCTGGCACTCGGGCGGGCCCCGCAGCCGACAGGTATCATGTCAGGATCAGAGGCCGACGCTCTGTCCCTGCACTCAGCGGGAAGGACTGTGACAGTGCCCTCGGCCTGTTCCGGTATTTGCAGGGACCCAGCGGGAGCACCAGCAGGGGCCTGTCAACATCTATGTGCCTAATAGTGACAGAAAACTCGCCCCATCCCCTTAAGGGTTCTGTGCAAGCCCAGCCCTGGCCCAGCGCAGGACCGCGTGGCAGCGTACACAGCCACGCCACATCCGAGCCCTCCCAGCCGCTGTGGCAGCCGCAGGACAGGATCTGTGTGCCGCCTCCATCTGTCCTCTGCAGGGAGGACAGGGGAGAGTCGCAGGCAGGGCACCCTGGCCATGCAAGCTCCTTGCGCCCTGCTGACTCTTAGCGCCCTTCTGGTGACGGCTCAGAGCCCGCCTGAGGTTTTCTCAAGGCAGACATGGGTCAGTATGTGAAGGAGCATGCACGGGCGGGCAGCCGCAGCCCGAAGCCCTCAGCGTCTCGTGTGCTGTCACCCCGAGGCCCTCCTGGCCGCCGCGCTGCCTGCCTTCCCCTAGGTAACGAGCCCTCGGCCCCGCAGGCGTCCTCCTCCCAGGTTGGGTCTCTCGCTGTGGCATCAGGCCTCGAGGACCCCCAGGGTCACGCCTGCCAGCCCCTGCCCCCTTCCAAGTCCCTCTGGGTACTCTCTGGCCCAGGGGGCTCGAGGGACAGCCGGAGAGCTGCTCACTCCTCCAGGCACCCCAGCAGCTCAGTGCTCCCTCTGAGAAAAGTCCAGGTGAATCCTGGACACCTCGCGCTCCTCCCTCCCGCCATGGCTCCCACACCTCAGGGCTAAGACACGTCAGGATGGGCCAGGCTCCCCTGGAGAGAGGCCGTTGGTGGCGCTGTGGGTTCGCTGCTGGCCGGGGAGTAAGTCGCTAGACGAACCCCAACGGAGCAGGAGGCCGTGGGCTGGTGGGCCAGCAGCGACACGGGAAGGGCAGTGCTGGCGGGGAGGGGTGCCCCAGGGACAGAAGCTGCTGCCAGGTCTGGGCGGTCTCCGCCCTGAGGCCTGTTTGCAGGAGAACTGCTTGGTGTCTGTGGAATGGCGTGGGCAGAAGGGCCTCGGGGGGGGGATGTCCCCCCCAGGAGAGGCCTGGCCACTGCCCTGGCGTCACCCGTGCAGCTGGCCGGGCCTCACACCCCCATTTCCCGCCAGGTGGAAAAGTCCCTGCAGCGCATCCAGAACGGGCAGCGCAACGCCATGTACACGTCCCAGCAGAGCGTGGAGAACAAAGTGGGCGGCATCCCCGGCTGGCAGGCCCTCCTCACCGCCGTGGGCTTCCGGCTGGACCCCCCGGCCAGCGGCCTGCCAGCGGCCGTCTTCTTCCCGACCTCCGACCCCGGCGACCGGCTGCAGCAGTGCAGCAGCACGCTCCAGGCCCTGCTGGGTGAGCACGGCGCAGGCAGGCAGGCAGGCCCGACGCAGCCTCCCGCTGATCCCGCCACGCCAAGCGGGTGCCGCCTGACCCCAGGGCGTCTTGAGGACTGGAACAAGGCCAGGCTTCCTTGGAGGCTTGGTTTGCCAAGTCACACACGGACACGCACGTCTCCTGGGGCCGAGCCTTTCAAAAGTGCCACCAGCAGGGAGCACGGGGCCCTCTCCCCGGGAGGTGGCAGGATGGTGGGCACAGAGGCCCCTCTGAGTAACCCCACCTCTGTCTTGGTGTAGGTCTGCCCAACCCCGCCCTCCAAGCCCTCTGCAAGCTCATCACAGCCTCGGAGACGGGCGAGCAGCTCATCAGCCGGGTGAGTGAGCCGTGTGCCGTGACCCCGGACAGGCGGCAGTCCTGTGCCTCTCGCTCTTTCGGCCCGAGTGGCAGCAGGGAGGGGCGAGGGTCCAGGGTCAGAGAACAGCCCTCCCAGGCGCATGCTCTGGGCACGGAGCCCCGGGAGCACGGAGGGTCCTGGACTCTCCACTCAGTGCTCTCCTGCGCCCATCACCCGCCAAACACTTGGGGCCGACGTCACCTAGGGCAGCTGCCACGCCAGGCCAGGGGCTGAGCCAGCGCACAGGGAGGGAGTGCTCATGGCTGGACGAAAGCATGTACCACGCCTAGACAAAACCCACGAGGAGCCGGGCGGGGGGGCGCACGCTTGTGATCCCAGTACTTGGGAGACTGAGACAGGAGGATCGCAGGTTCGCAGCCAGCCTCAGCTACCTAGTGAGGCCCTCTGCAACTTAGTGAGACCCTGTTTCAAAATAAAGAATAAAATAGGTCTGGGGGTATAGCTCAGAGGTAGAATGCCCCTGGGTTCAATCCCAGTACCACAAAACAACAACAAAAAAAGCCCACAGACAGCAGGGAGCACAGACTCAACTCAGTCCTTACTGACGTGCTTTCTTTGAGGAAAATGTGGATCAAACTCAGAGGATTCGGTTCTTCTTAGCATCACACGGGCCCTTCCTGACCTAACCCGGGGGGTCCTCTGTCCCCACTGACATTTCTCCCGGCTGGTGAGGGTCTGGAGAAAGCCCGGGCACCCGCACACGTGGGAGGGCTTCTCGACAGTGAAGCTGTCCTTGCAGAGCACAGAGCAGCTGTTTTCTGGTCATCTTGGAAGGAATAGTTTGAAAACAACAGTAGACGCCGTCACTAGAGACTTCGGTGGAAGTTCCTCCACATGGAGACAGCTGCCCGCCAGCCGCCTCCCGGGTCTCAGGGGGCCTGGGGCTGGCTCTGGCCAGGCTGCGGAACATGAAACCGCTGTGCCCTGCCCCTTCCTTGAGTCCCCACTCACTGTCACAAGTGTGTGACACCTGCTTCTCAGTGTCAGGAAGGAAGACACGTCTAGAACACTGCGTATGAAGCACTCGGAACCCAAGGACTAGCGATCCGAGTTCCACAGAGCGAGGAAGCTGGAACTACTGGGTTCTGTGCAGGGCAAGGGTCACAGTTGTTTTTATTTCCTGCTTTCGGTGGAACCCAGGGACCCAGGGACCATGAGTCTGACACCCTGGGCCCCGGGGACACGCCGCTCTGGACCCTTCGCCGCATGCGCCAGGCCCTCCCAAGCTCGCTCGCTCTCGCTCCTCTCGGGTGGAGCCGCTGGCTCCTGTGCAGAAGCAGCTGAGTCACGTGCAGCCTGTGCTTGACTCTAAACTCTCTTCTCTCTCTCTCTCTCTTTCTTTCTTTTTCTTCTAATCTGCTGGCCGAAGGCTGTTAAAAATATGGTGGGAATGGTGAGTACAACCTTAAGTAGTAACTGTCCTCAGGTGAGCCCTCTCCCCGCCCACCCCGCCCAGCCCCTGGCTGCAGCTCTGCACGCGCTGTCTGGGGGCCCCAGGCTGGGCCAGTGCCTCCGGCCGCCTCCTCTGCTCTGCTCCCCCTTTCCTGCTCCGCCCTCTGTGTCCTTGATTTGGCCTTTTAAGTTCAAAGGGAAGAGCAGGGGCAGAACCAATTTTAAGTGACAGCCACCTTGAATGCACACAGAGACCCCTGAATACAACCCCAGACTTCAGAGTCGGAGCCAGGGACACCCGAGAGGGTCACATGGTCTTCCTCAGAACTGGAGTCCTCGTCACCATGAGCCTTGAGAACCTAAAGGTGGCAGGCAGGGTGCACGCCTGCAACCCCAGTACTTGGGAGGCTGTGACAGGAGGATCGCTGGCTGGAGGCCAGCCTCAGCAACTTAGCAAGATCCTGTTTCAAAACAAAAAAATAAAATAGGGCTGGGCGTGTAGCTTGGACATATAATGCCCTGGGTGCAAAGCCTAGACACACACACACACACACACATGCACACACACACACACATGCACACACACACACGCACACACACACACGCACACACATCCTAAAGATCACCTGAAATGCACAAGCAAACCACAGGAGGTCACCAGTCCCCTACCTCGCCCTGAGCCCTAGGGGACCGTGTGACCTCTGCTCCCCGCAGCCTCAGGCGCACACATGGAGGACAGCAGGACAAGGGTATGAGGGCACTCGATAAAGAACTCCAAGGCGACACACGCAGTGAGAAGGCGGTGGCGCGGTGCCGGGCGACAGGGTGCCGAGCCGGCGGCGCTCACGTCTGCTCTCCTCCTCCTCAGCTCCACCAGGTGCTGGCCCAGCTCCAGGCCGGCGAGAAGGAGCAGGACTTCATGGCAGCTCCCATCCAGGTCTCCATCAGCGTCCAGCTGTGGCGGCTCCCGGGGTGCCACGAGTTCCTGGCGGCTCTCGGTAGGACGGCGCGCCCTTGACTCCGTGGGCTCTTGGGTTTCATCTTTCTTTAAACTTGATTTTCCTCCTGGCTTCTGTTGGGTCACGCTGGAGACTCTTAGGGGGAGAGGGGGATCTGATCGCGGTGTTTTCTTAGGTTTCTTATTAAGTAGTTACACCAGAGACTCCCATGCTCTAACTTGGCTCCCTGCACTGTCCTGCTGGCGGCCTGCGGGGTCCAGCGGGCGGAGACTGCAAGTTAGTCATAGCGCAGCCCACGGGGCCCCTTGAGACACTCGGCACCCTTTGCAAGCTGTGCCACCCCCTGGGTTTAAGGCAGTGTCTTCTGATAAGATGAGCCTGGTGGATTTATACCTAAATAAACGTAGCCGGTAGCAAATGGAGGCGAGCATGAGGAAGGGCAGGTCCACGCTGGACAGTCTGCCAGGAGACGAGGCCACGCCTTTCTTGTGCGGGAAGAGCTTGCTCCCCCGCGGGCCGCGCCTCCCTTGGGTGCGGGTGACACAGAGGCAGCCCGCCTCATCTGAACTCCGTGTCTGCGGTGCCCATTGCAGCACGACCCAGGGAGCGGCCCGGAAGGGGCACAGAGGTTCCTAGCGGGCTCTGCTGGGACCGTGCCCGGTGTCCACGTACTTTCCGAATTCTACTGGCGCTCGGCGAGTCGGCGCGGGCGTGTTTACACCAGTCTTGAAGTCCCGTGTCTGAGCGCGGTGTCCTGGGGCCAGGGACTGTTTACCTCCAGCTCAGAATGCGCAGCGAGCCCAGTTCCAAAGGGAATGGCGGTGGCAGAACCCTTGAGAAGAGGGAGCCAGCTGGTGCCCGTGCCTGCTCACGAAACACGGCCAGCCGGCAGCCGACCTGTGCGCTGCCAGGTCACGGGGAGGGGCGCGGCGTCCCCGGTGCCTGTCCCCCAGGAGGCCGAGCAAGGCTTCACTGCCAGGGGCTTCGGGCCTCAGGCTCGCCTGTGTCGGGCTTGCTCCCAGGGCGGGAACTCGCTGGCTGCGTCTGTCGTGTCTTCTTTGGAAGAGACAGGCTCTTGCTACGTTGTCTAGGTTGGCCCTGAACTCCTCCGAGGAGCAGGGACTGCAGGCCTGTGTCGCCGCGCCTGGCTGCGATGTCTCTCAGACTTGTGTCACGGTGGCGGCGACAGCTCATTAACCACCTCTTGTTGGAGGCTCTGAGCCCTTGCTGTGCCAGGCTGAGTCTCAGAGGACCGGGAGTCAGGGCTTTGTGGAGGCAGGCGAGGTCCCAGCAGACACCTGAACAGCTCTGACGACACAGTCCCTGCGGACCCTCCATCCCGTGCACCTCTTTAACTACGGGCCCCGCGCTGAGTGGAAGGGTCAGCTTTTGTCCTGGACAGTCTGAGCAAACTTCTGTGAAAGAATGGAAAAACCCCAAATGTTAATGAGTGTAGCAAGCCAGCTGCTGCCTCAGTTTCCCTATCCTGCAGTCCGCACTGGAAGCTTAAACACAAAAGAGACACAGACACAGACACACCTCGTGAGGGGAACCATGTTCAACTTTATTAAGCAGCTTCGGGGATATATAGTTGAAGCCAGACCTTGAGTACATGCGCAATATTCATTATCTCACAGGCCCTGAAAGCCAGGTGGGCCACACCAATCAAGCTTAGAAGAAACATTTGTTACTTACACCTTATCTTAGACCCCTTGGCAGGGGAAGACAAACAACACAGGCCATAAACCTTCCAACACTGGGATTCCTGGGAAGTTACAAACGTATTACCCTCAGGGTCGTAACAGGCACTGGCTAAGTTTTAATTGCTCAGACAGCCTTGACAGTAAGCAGTCATCTTAGCTTTTGAGTTTAGCAAAAGTTTTCTCCGCTTCCCACAAATGAGCCTTATTAGTTCTCAGCCACAGTGCTCTAGACCCTGGTTCAGCGGGGAACTCGGCCAGAGCTCTGCGAGGTGGAGGGAGCCACACGGGTGGGCAGGGACCCTCGCTCACATGGCAGACAGGCCCGCCAGTGTCCCGTGAGACAGCGCAGGGAGCCCTGAGCCCTCGGCTAGCCGTGGCGGTACTGGACTCCTCCCTACAGAGGCAGATGTGTGTGTCCCTGCTTCTCCAGGTTTTGATCTCTGTGAGGTTGGTCAGGAGGAAGTGATCCTGAAGACCGGGAAGCAGGCCAATCGGAGAACCGTGCACTTTGCGCTCCAGTCCCTGCTGTCTCTCTTTGGTAAGAGCTGTGCTCCTGTGGGCGGTATTTTGGGAAGTGGCACGAAAGGGAATCTACGTCCACTTGTGTGTGTGTCCAAGACTGCTCAAGAGCAACACACAGGGCTGGGGATGGAGCGCGTGCCAGACTGTGCTCAGCACAGTGAGAAACAGCAGCAAGCCAAAGCCCCTTGCCCTATGGAGCGTACACTCCGAGGGGTGCGCAATTAAAACACATGCCGTCTGCCCGCGGCTGCGTGCACTGGGGGCAGCACAGCAGAGCAGGGCCAGGCAGGGAGGGGTGCCGTGCACCATGCATCAGAACAGGAAGGCGGCCAGCGGGCGGCCCTGTGTTTGGGGACAGCTGCCAGATAGGCCTGCCTTTTGCTGAGGTCAGGAAAGTGGGGGAGAGCTGGGCTGTTTCCATCTTAGACAGATGCTTAGGGTTTAAGCATCTATTCGATGCCTCCATAGACTGCTGTTTATTTGGGTCCAGAGTGCAGGAAGAGGCCCGTGTGGAGACACAAACATGCACAGAAACGCCCGGGGCTCAAGCGTCACAGAGATAAGGGGCCGGGATGGCGGGGGCAGCGTGCCTGCGTCCCAGCCCCCTCGCAGAACTGTGAACACCGATGTGGGCTGTGGGCCTCGCCAGCAGCTTCTCTAGGAGCAGGAGGGACCAGGGCTGAGGGAGGGGGAGGAGCCGCAGGCCAGAGCTCGAGCAGAGGACTCAGAGGAGGACTGAGCAGGCGGCAGGCAGGGCGGGAGGGAGGCCGAGTGGAGGGCGGCTGGCTACCGCCTGGAGCTGCGAGTTTTCCTGGGGTGCTTTCCAACTGACCGTGTTGGTCAGGATTGTAAGATGAATTCAAGTTGCATATAAGCAGCATTAACATAATTCCTAACTAGCTTCTCTACACGTAAGCATGTCTGTGACTTTGAGAGGAACTCACAACCGCGCACCGCTCTAACTGCTCTCGCCCCTCTCTTGTGCCTAGACTCCACCGAGCTCCCCAAGCGCCTCAGCCTGGACAGCTCGTCCTCCCTGGAGTCGCTGGCGTCCGCCCAGTCTGTGCCCCACACGCTGCCGATGGGCTTCCAGCACCCGCCCTTCTCCCCCACGGGCGCCGACAGCGTGGCCTCGGACGCCATCTCCGTGTACAGCCTGAGCTCCATCGCCTCCTCCATGAGCTTCGTGTCCAGGCCCGAGGGCTCGGAGGGCGGCGGCCCCCGAGGGCGGCAGGACCACGACAGGCCCAGGAACGCGCACCTGCAGAGGGCCACGCTGCCCCGCGGCCCGCTGCCCCCCCAGGCCCGCCTCTCGGGCGGCAAGGAGGACGAGGACTACGAGGGGTTCTCCATCATCAGCACCGAGCCCCTGGCCACCTACCAAGACAACCAAAAGGCACGCTTCTCGCCGGACCACAGACACCCCAGGGCGGGCGCCGCGGGAGGCGTGAAGGTGTCCGTCAGCTCCAAGGGAAGCGTGAGCACCCCCAACTCCCCCGTGAAGATGACCCTGATCCCCAGCCCCAACTCGCCCTTCCAGAAGGTTGGGAAACTAGCGAGCTCGGACACGGGCGAGTCCGACCAGTCCAGCACGGAGACGGACAGCACCGTCAAGTCCCAGGAGGAGGGCAGTGCCAAGTTGGACCCCCAGGAGCTGGCCCAGAAGATCCTGGAGGAGACGCAGAGCCACCTCCTGGCCGTGGAGCGCCTTCAGCGGAGCGGCGGCCCGGTGGGCAGGGCCAGCCCTCGGGAGGACAGCCCTGCGCCCCTCGGGGCCGCTGTCTTCAGGGCGTCGGAGACCAGCGCCTTCAGCAGGCCCGTGCTCTCCCACCAGAAGAGCCAGCCGTCGCCGGTGACCGTGAAGCCAAAGCCCCCAACCAGGAGCTCCTCGCTGCCCAAGGTGAACTCCGGCTGTGGCAGCCCCACAGCCGCGGAGGCGCCGGGCAGGGACGGAGGCCGCGACCCCCAGGCCTCCCTGTCGGACCAGCCGCTCTTCAAACTCAAGTACCCCAGCTCCCCCTACAGCGCCCACATCTCCAAATCCCCACGGAATGTGTCCCCAAGCTCAGGCCACCAGTCCCCCGCGGGCAGCACGCCCTCGCCGGCGCTCTCCTACTCCTCTGCCGGCTCCGCACGCTCCAGCCCAGCGGACGCGCCCGACCTGGACAAACTGAAGCTGGCCGCCATCGACGAGAAGGTGCAGGCCGTGCACAACCTGAAGATGTTCTGGCAGAGCGCGCCCCCGCCCCCCACGGGACCCGTGAAAATCCTCCAGGGGGCCCCGGGAACCCTGACTTCCAAGAGAGACGTCCTCAGCCTGCTAAACCTGTCGCCCCGGCACAACAAGAAGGAGGAGGGGGCGGACAGGCTGGAGCTCCAGGACCTGACTCCACAGCCGCGCGGCGAAGCCCCCAGGGCCCCTCCCAACGGCCACTGGCGCCCCGAGAGCACGCGGCCCCTCAGGCTCCCCGCGGCCAACGGCTACAAGTTCCTGTCCCCAGGAAGGTTCTTCCCGTCTTCCAAGTGCTGAAAGCGCCCTTCCGGAAGCCTCTGGCTCCTTAGGACTCCCCGCGTCTCGTCTTTGATGTGATTCTTCAACAGATTTTGTACAAAAATGGTCATGATTCTGGGGTGGGGAGAGGAAAGGGAGCACATATTTTGTTAAGAGGCCTATATGCAGTACCTTTTATACACAGAAACACAGCTTTTTTAAGGCTTTCAGGTGCTGGTTGGGGGTGGGATATATAAAATCTAAGTTGAGTTCCACATGAAAGTGTTATATTAGCCAAAAACACAGCAATGGTTTTTAAAATGCCAATGATTTATAATTAGATGTAGCAATTTTGGTCTCATGATATGGTAACACCACAGCAACAATGCAATAATTCACACTGAACTCGCGCTTCCGTCCTGAACTCTGCTCCACTGAGCTCCGCAAAGGTCCTGGGGCCACTGTCAGCCAAACTTGAATTTTCTTAAAAAATTTATGTAACTCTTTATCCAGGCATTTTGGAACTATGCAATTGTGATTTAAAATGCAACTTTGTGCTTTTAAAACATTACTGACCTTTTTTGTACATGGATAAACAACTTGGTTTTATTATCAATAGTGCTTTGCATTTATAGCTATTATTTTTAAAAGCTCAAAGAGTTTTTTAAAATGTCAAATTTTGAATAATTATCCATAAGCAATTATCAAGTTTGGGGGGGAAAGTTGAAAGTATTCAGCTTCCTTATTAAGCAAAAAAAGAAAAAAAAAACCCAGGGGGAAAAAATTCCCCCCGCTAACCAGACTGAAGCAATGTCTCCAGCCAGCCCGACCCCTTTTATGAGCTGTTAGCGTCGGCTCTCTCCCGCTCGCTCCACCCCTATGGTCTGCAGGCGCCGTCCCTCCTCCCCGGGTCCTCCTCCCCGGGTCGTGTCCGTGTCCGAGACGAGGGCGCCTTTCGCTGGGCTCACGCTGCATTGTTCCTCGGCAGGGGAGTTGGGGCTTACGGACTGTTGCCAGCTGGGATGAGTCAAGGCAATAATCTAACTTGGGGGAACAATTTATTTAAATATAGAAAAGAAATGCTGGGAGTCATATTAGTACTTAGTTGGAGAACTTAAGTATCTTCAGGTAATTTTAAAATGAAACTCCTCCCTTCCTATGCATGAGGGGCCGTCACCTAAAGGTGCGCCCCCACCTGGCAAGAGGGACGCCCTCAGCGGGACCCCCAGCCAGGATTGTGCATTTACCCCAACAACTGTTGACTAATACACTGTCACATTCTCGCCCTGACTCCCAACACCGGAGGAGAACACTTCACAAAGCAGCAAGTCGTCAGGAGGATGGCCATGTTGGTAGGAGAAATGGTCAAGAAAGTACCAGTGTAGCAAACGAAAGCCAAATTTATAGCACTGTGCATTTAGAAACAAAATCAGGTCCTCAATAACAAAGAACACACCTCGAATTCCCCATCCCAGTGGGATGGCCAGGCTGCCCTCTTCCCGGCTCCTCCGCCTCTTTCCCAAGTGCCCTGGGGCCCAGGCTCCACCAGACCGCGTGGCCAGGGGGCTCCCGACTGACCTGATCTAGGCCTAAGAACACTGTTGTGTTGGGTTTCACACTGAAGAACCGCATGGTACATGGGATTTTTTTTTTTTTTCTTTGTCCCAGACATCAGTTTCAATGAAGGGGAAAAAGTTGATAAGATAATGAGACCAGAGCTCTGATTCTTTAACCATCAGTCTTAGTGTTTCTGTAAGAGGGAAATGAATGTAGAAATCATGGAATCAAAGTGAAATTTTCAGGCTAGACTGAAAGAGTGTGTGTTTAGAACCATGGGAGATTGTATAATTGGCAAAGACTTCTTTGTGTAGATCAGGGGCTGGCAGTTATAATTCACCGGCTAAATCTGGTAAACTGTCTGGGTTTTTATTTTATTTTTTTAATTTTTTTGGCCATTAGCAAAGAATGAATTTCACTTTTACACAATTACATAAGTACCTATGTAATACTCTCGATCTTGTCTCTTGTCCCACAAAGTCTAAAATAACCTAATACCTGGCCTTAAAGAAAGCTTGCAACTCCGGGTACAGGTGACAAAATCCAGAACTGGAACCATGTTTTGCGGGAGTGGCCAGGGCTGGCTGCGGGGAAGGCGCCCAGAGCACCAGGGACGCCTCTGCCCCTGCACCTTCCACTTGGATGGAGTCAGTGCATGGAAGGAAAATTTATGGCAATGTGTTTTGCTTTCCATTTGCAGAAAGCATTGGATCTATTTCTTTGTAGCTCAGGAAACTGGAATACTCTGCCCCACTCCATCAGATGCAAATACACTGAAAACAAGCAATAAAATCTCTCTCTCTCAGAACCTGGGACCTCACAGCCAGGGTAGAGCATGTCCGTTCTCACCAGTGCACTACTCAACTTCGATGACTTAGTCAAAACACTAAGTGAAAATTGGCTACTAAAACATTTTGATCCACATCAGTGAGCAACAACTTGAAGGATTCCTCACCTCCACCATGTAACAAACCAGCGGCACTGACAGAGGCGAGGTGCCGCCCGCTCGGCCCTGGGCCCGCGCCCTCTGCCCCGGCACCCTCCAGCAGGCGCACCAGGCAGGGCCCACCCCGCCGGCCGGTCCCCTTCCCGCCACGCACACCGCAGGCCCCAGGAGAACCGTGGCTCTGCTGCTTTCGGGTCAAGCTGGACAAATACATTGCAATAATCTGGTGTGATTTTAGTAAGTAGGCAAAAGGTAAAAATTGTCTAATTTCCACCACACATTTTCTTTTCTCTGAAAGGACTGTACATGTGGTTAGTAAACGGGGCCCTGTCTGTGCCAGACACTTCAGCGCCCTCCCCCCCCCAGACGCCCTCCCCACTTGGCATTCACGATCCTTATATGCAGTGTTAGCCATCTTGGCCTACATGGACTCTTTTGTAAATTACACAGTTTCCAGACGACATTAAACTTTTTATATTACAAAATTTGCCATGTAAAAAGAACTTCATATTTTTATTGAGACTGCTAAGGCACTTGGCCTTCTTCCTTTGTGATTTTGGTGTCTATTAAAGCATGGTTTCCCTTGGTTTTAAGTGCTGTCTCTGCCTCTCTCTGTACACATCCCGCCCCGCTAGGGCTCTGCAGGGTGTGCGCTGGGGCGAAGCCGCCCTGCCCTGCCGCCATCACAGCTGGAGCGCAGGAAACACAGCTGAGGACAGGTCCAGACGGGCAGAGGCACACAGATAAGGGGCAATGAACTCTAAGAAAACTTCACAAAGAACAAGTCTAGGAGAGTGAACAAAGCACTAGGTAAATGTGAACAAACTGAAACAACATTAACTGTATAAAAAGTAATCTCATTGCTATTTCATTTGGGTAACAATAAAAAATACTAGACAGTAACAGTTAAACAAAGGAGTTGATATGTTGTAAGTATGGGAACAGAAGAAAGATTATTTTTAGGATAAGTGAAATGGGCGTAATCACACAAAAATAAAAGTAGGGGTTATATTTCTAAATAGTTAATGGAGAAGAAACACATATATACACACATATGTATGTGGTGCTGGGGATTAACTCGGGGCATTCTATCTCTGAGCTACACTCCCAGCCCTATTTTATTTAATTTTAAAGCAGGGTCTCACTAAGATGCGGAGGCCTACCTAGATTGCTGAGGCTGGCTTCGAACCTGAAATCCTCTCGTATCAGCCTCCCAAGTATTGGGATTATAGGTATATGCCACCACACCCAGCTCATCAATTTCTAAAAAGCTTGGTTGAGGTGGGCATGGTGGCACATGATTGTAATCTCAGTATTAGCGAGGCCCTCAGCAACCTAGCAAGACCTTGTTTCACACTAAAAATAAAAAGGGCTGGGGGTGTAGCTTGGAGGTAGAATGCCCTGTTGTTCATTCCCTAGTACTAAAAGAAAAAACAAAACAAAACTTGGTTGATCTGAAGTATAGATCCCCAAATATATTTGCTGTAATACCCCTTTTTGTACACACAAAAATACTCAACACTCCCCAACCCCAGGATATCTGCCTTACTTAAGCACATGAACAGAAAGATGCAGCAGCAAATTCGTGTTCTTTATGCATTTATATTTCGTTCCAGCACACGCTTCCCCCCTGCTGGGGGTGGATGGTATTGCCCACTTTGGTACCCTATGAAAAGGAACAGGAAAAGGAAAAACAAAAACAAACAAAAGGCAGGAAAAATATAAAATAAAATGAAAAAATTTAAATGTCATAAATAAATAGACCAAACAATTAAAAAGCAGATTGACAGATAAAGTAACATGCCGTACACTCTTTAAAAACTACATGCTATTTGGAGGCCGGGCGTGGGGGCGCACGCCTGTGATCCCAGTACTTGGGAGGCTGAGACAGAAGGATCGCAGGCTCAAGGACAACCTCAGCAAGTAGCAAGACTCTCAACCTAGTGAGAGCCTGTTTCAAAAATAAAAATAAAAATAGGGCTAGCTCAGAGGTACAATGCGTCTGGGTTCAATCCCCAGTATCACAAAAACAAAAAAGAAAAGAAAACAACAAAAAAAACCCAACTATATGCAATTTGGAAAAAAAAAAAAAAAAAAAAACTCCAAAGTATAGAGCCTCAAATGGCTGATAATAAAAAGATGAGAAAAATAACTGCTTAAGTAAAAGGCTCTAATAGAAATAAAGATTGATTTCCTAATGATAAACTTAGCAAATAGGCAAAAATCTAAATTTGTATGCAGCTAACTATATAGTGTCAAAATTCATAAAGGGAAAACTGAAAGACCTACCAGTTTGAAAAATACACCATTATAAGCAGAGATTTTACCTTACTACTCCCAGTAATTGATAGACAAAACATACAAGACATTAGAAAGTAAGAGGTAGGCTGCCGGGCGTGGTGGCGCACGCTTGTAATCCCAGCATTCGGGAGGCTGAGACCAGAGGATCCGGGTTCGCGGCCAGCCTCAGCTACCTAGTGAGACACTCCGCAACTTAGTGAGACTCGGTTTCAAAATAAAGAATAAAAAATAGGGCTGGGGGTGTAGCTCGGAGGTAGAATGTCCCTTAGTTCAATCCCTAGTACCGCAAAAAAAAAAAAAGAAAGTAAGAGGTAGGCTTAAACATCTCAGCAAGAGTGAATCTACGTTCTTCACGTGCACATGTAAAATAGTTTCTGAAGAGGCCACTCACCGGCCACATGAGTAGCCTCAGTGAATATCAAAGAATTAGCGTCATGACCACCACTGATCAGAATGCAATGCAACTAAGTCAGACTACTAACAGAAAGACCACCTAAAGCTGCTAATCTGTCTATCACCAGATGGCACCAAATATGTCCGTCAACAGAAGAACGGATAACAAAACTGTGATATACACAAAATGGAATTTTACTCAGCCACAGAGAAGAACAAATTATGTCATCTGCAGGACAATGGAGGAAACTAGAGATTGTCTAAGTGAGATTAGCCAGTCGCAGAAAGTGAAGGGTTGTATGTTTCCCCTATGTGGAAGCTAGAGAAACTGGGTAACAAAAGGGACTTCACACACAGGAGGGGAAATTCCGGCAAAATAGTGGAAGGGACTTAAGGGAGGAAGGTGGGGAGGAGACCTCATATATGCTGTGTACAGAGATGAAATTATCAATGCCAAGCTCGGTAACGTACAGGGAGGGAGCGGATGGAGCCCAGAGGAAGCGCACCCAGTGCTGATGGAGGTATATCTCTCACTCAGAACCTCATTAGGGCGGATAATTACAATGCACCAATAAAAGTATATTAAAACATATCTATAAACTATGTGTAAATTAATACTTTAAGGGATGTCTAATATATTTATATGTAATATACTATACTTTTAATATACATAAACATATGCTTTAAAAACCACCAAAGTTATGTTAAAAAGTGCACCTAGTAGCCGGGCGTGGTGGCGCACGCTTGTAATCCCAGCATTCGGGAGGCTGAGACCGGAGGATCCGGGTTCGCGGCCAGCCTCAGCTACCTAGTGAGGCACTCCACAACTTAGTGAGACTCGGTTTCAAAATAAAGAATAAAAAATAGGGCTGGGGGTATAGCTCAGAGGTAGAACGCCCCTGAGTTCAACCCCCAGTACCGCAAAAAAAAAAAGTGCACCTAGTGGCATTACCAACCATGGAAGAACTCATAATAGAAGTGAGAAAATACTACACATCAACATCAGTGGGAGCTTACACTGGACAACAAAAGATCTTACTTTCACCTAGTAAAAACAGCCTTACTTTCTGCTTACATGCTACTTGCAGGAAAGTTAATAAGTTACAGCCATCCCTTAATACTCTTGAGGATCCGTTTCAGAGCCCCCTAAGATACCAAACTCTGCAGCTGCTCGCGCCCCTTTGGTAAATGGCGCAATTGCATCTAGAGGCACGTGTTCCTTTATGACGTAGGTCATCTAGCTAAGCGCTGGGCACACACTTGTTACACAGGACTGCTTGGAACACCGACAAGACATGCTTTCCCACGGACAGTCTCCATTCGTGGATGGCTGAATCTATGGATGTGGAATCTACAGATACAGAGGGCCGGCTGGGTAGAACATTCGACAATACTAATTAGTAATTTCACAATATGATGGGATATAGCTTTTAAAAATTGTTTATAGCCCGACATGCTTATATTCAAGGGCAATATTAAAAATATGTCAACAAGGAGGGTGTGGTGGTGCTAAGCAGGCAGAACCATGATGCATGAACTGGCGTGCATCAGGAAAAAAATAAAAGAACTAAACTAGCTGACCAATGCACGAAGTGTTGTTGGGGGGAAGATACCCGGATAGAAAAGGGAAGGAATAAGAGAACAATAAGATCAGAAACAGCAAAATCTATAATCCCAGCATTCGGGAGGCTGAGACCGGAGGATCCGGGTTCACGGCCAGCCTCAGCCCCCTAGTGAGGCACTCCGCAACTTAGTGAGACCCTGTTTCAAAAAAATAAAGAATAAAAAATAGGGCTGGGGGCATAGTGGGGGTATAGCTCGGAGGTAGAACGCCCCTGAGTTCTATCCCCAGTACTGCAAAAAAAAAAAAAAAAAAAAAAAAAAA
>PVLC010014675.1:0-38818 GCA_004027655.1 Graphiurus murinus | reverse complement strand
TCTACCTCCGAGCTATACCCCCAGCCCTATTTTTTATTCTTTATTTTGAAACCGAGTCTCACTAAGTTGCGGAGTGCCTCACTAGGTAGCTGAGGCTGGTCTCGAACCCGGATCCTCTGGTCTCAGCCTCCCGAATGCTGGGATTACAAGCGTGCGCCACCACGCCCGGCAATATGTAATATTTTTAATGTGGAAAAAAAGGCTTGTTTCCAGTTTGTTGATTTACAGAATTTAGGTTGGGTTGACTACCATCCCTATCAGAGGATAATGTGTGTTGAACTATGCTTATGTTTTTTGTTTGTTTGTTTGTTTGTTTGTTTTTTAACGTTTTTTCAATAGAAGGGACATCACAGACACAGTCATATGTTGATGCAAGAAGAAGAAGGGACCTCAAATCATCTTTAGCCACCTCAAGATAACTCATTTTTAACTTCAACCTAAAGTTAAACAATTGGTGTATTTTTCAAAGTTCACCTTCAATCCTTCTTCTGTGGCCAATGCCATTAATTTATCCAGTAACGAATATTTGGATGGCGAGAATGGACCACCTAGGTTCTCCTAGATAAGCACCATTAGAAACCCCCACTATTTAGGCCCCCTCTCACATGCAATCTGTTGGAGAGAGATTCAGAAGCTCTGAGATTGCATCTAGGGACCACTAAACAAAATTGAAATTTAAGAAAAGGGAAAGCTTCCTGGAGGAGGTCCCATTCTAGAGGAATTAGTTGCTCCCTGTTATGGACTGAGTGTTCATGTGCCTCCCCTCCAAATTCACATGTTGAAACCCTAACATCCAATGCCATGGTTATTCAGAGGTGGGCCCCTTGGGGGTGATTAGGTTCAGATGAGGTCATGAGTGTGGGCTCCCATGATGGAATTAGAGTGCTCTTAAAAAGGGGGTGAGAGGAGCCGGGCGTGGTGGCGCACGCTTATAATCCCAGCATTCAGGAGGCTGAGACCGGAGGATCTGGGTTCGCGGCCAGCCTCAGGTACCTAGTGAGGCACTCCGCAACTTAGCGAGACTCGGTTTCAAAATAAAGAATAAAAAATAGGACTGGGGGTGTAGCTCGGAGGTAGAATGCCCCTGAGTTCAATCCCCAGTACCGCAAAAAAAAAAAAAGGGGGATGAGAGGCCAGACCTCTCTTTCTACCATGTGAGGATAGAACAAGGGAGTGGCCATCTGCAAGCCCAGAGGAGAGCCCTTACCAAGAACTCAATCCGCCAGCACCTTGACTTTGGGTTTCCGGCCCCCAAGTCCCTCCAGTGTGTGGTATTTTGTTAAAGGAGTCCAAGCTGACAAACACAGTGGTCAAGGGAAGGAAATGGGCAGGGAAAGTGGGGTGTGTCATGAGGATCAACTCTCCCCCACAGCCCTGAGTGAGCAATGCAATCTCTTAGAGATTCCATTTCTATGGCTGCAGGGGTCTTCTGAGAACCAAGTGAGAAAAACATATCTAAATACTCTCAGGAAGTAGATATCTCTCTTTCTCTCTCTGTCACACACACACACACACACACACACACACACACACACACACACACACACACGGGCTTCTTAAGAGAATGTTGTGACTGGTCTTATTCCATGTGCAGTCAACATTCTGACTCTCATACAAAAAGCAAACTTTTTTCTCTGCACTGTAAATTTGGGCAATCAGCTGCTTTATTCTGAAGTTTAGCACATACCTCTTGCAAAATATTCACACACTCAGGTCAAATGTCATTGAACAGTGTCCCAGTTGTGGCGGGGGGCAGTCTAGACCTGCGGAAAGGATTAAAGCTTTTGTCTGTTATCTAACGTGTTTATATAACTTTACAGGTGCAAGTCTTTAAGCCACCTCTGGTAAGCAGCCCATAGTCTGTTGAGTTATTTGGCAGTTTTTCCTCAAAGAGGTAAGAACTGAACATTAAGCATATTGAGATAAATTGTGTGACTATCAACCCTTTTGAGACTTAGTGAATAGTTTCAATAAGTCCAAACTCTATCTGACATTTGCTGCTTTTTCATTTCAATAAAGTTTCTACCAGCTTTCTCTTTTACCACTATTTTCAGCTCTAGAAACCACTTTCTGTTGAGTGAATCTGTAAGAATGAGAAGACCTTGTAGGACCTGACTGAACCAGATACAGGGAACCTCCTAGATGCCTTTGCTATTTGAAAGAAAAGGTTATTTTGCTCAAAATTCACGGTTTTCTGGAAGTGATAACACTTTGGTCACCACATTTAAATTATGTTCACCAAGAAGTGAATAACAAGTCATAACATTCCCAAACAACTGGTTTCTTAGTGCTGCATGCACTCAATATTGTTTGTAGTTAAAAGAACAAGATATGTTTGGCTAGTTATAGATAGGAACTCTACAGTTTAAGATGTGGACTTAGCTTGTTATTCCCAGTAATTCACTTTCTGAAAAATTGCACTTGAAGAAAATCAGATGTTAGCTGCTTAGGAAATTCTATTTATGCTTCAGATTGTGTCCATAAGTCTATATCAAATCTATCTTCCCAAGAGAGAACTCTGCCAAAGGTACTGCTCATATTGTTCTATTTCCTACTGTAAACACAAGAATCTTAACTCCCATAGATAGACTAGGTCAAGTCCAAGAATATTCTTATTAATGATACTAAGTAGGTTGCCTAAACCTAGAACTTCATAAAGGTAAATAAAGGGATCTACTGAAAGTAACCAACCTCAAATTCTGTGGAAACTATAATCAGTTGATTAGACAAGAGTTTCAGGGCATGCTGATATTTTGAAATATTAGCAGTCCCCAGCTCTTCTTCTATAAGCTGGTGTTCTCCATCCCCTGCAGAAGGAGGATTTCATCAGAGAACAAGAAATATAAAAGAGGCTGCTCCTGGTTTCAGAAGCTCAGAGAAAAGATACAAAGAGATAGCTGTTGAGAAAAAGCCCATTTTCTGCTCTATGCTCTCCTTCCTCCCTTACTACAAACTAGGAGGAAAAACAAAAATCTTCCTTGTCCTTGAAGAAGAAAGACCAGAAAGGCAGCAAGAGAGGTGTGAGAGGTGTGTGAGTCTCTAGGGAAAGGAAGTAGTTCTGCCATGCTCCCCCTTCCCACTCACCCACAGAGAGAGGGTTAGCACGGTATTCCCGCAGAACGGAGGAGGCAGCAGGACCCCTCAGGAATAGTGGGTGGAGGGCAATTTAAGCAGATGAGGCCCTTGACAAACAGGGTGACCATGACCTAGGGTGTAGAATGCGCAAATAAAAAATTCCTGAGAGCTGGGCATGGTGGTGCATGCTTGTCATTCCTGTACTGGGGAGACTGAGACAGGAGGATGGCAGGTTTGTGGCCAGTCTCAGCTACTTAGACAGTCCCTCCGCAACTTAGTGAGACTCGGTTTCAAAATAAAGAATAAAAGATAGGGCTGGCAGTCACAAAGAGTAAAGAAGCATATGTTTTCCCTAATATGTGGATGCTAGGGAGAAGATGGGGTATGGGAGGGTCTCCAGATGAAAAAGGAGAGACCCTTGAAAGCAAAGAAGTTGATTTAACTGAAGGGGTTGGACGGGGGGAGGGGGCACACTAATGTATATCAAGGTTACTCACTAACTGAACTTGAGAGGGAGGGCAAGGGAGTAGGGTGGGAATTTGGGGAAGGGGTCAAATGAGAATTGTGAGCTCATATATTGTTATCAGTTTGTACCTAACAAAGATGTATGCTTACAATGTATGAATAAAAATAAAAAATTTAAAAAAAAATTAAAAAGCTAAAAAAAAAAAAAAAAGACAGGGCTGGGAGTGTATCTCGGAGGTAGAATGCCCCTGGGTTTTATCCCCAGTACCGCAAAATAAATAATAAATAAATAAATAAATAGTCCTGAGGAATGCCCTGGAGGTAGCTATAGAGGATGCTCAGTGCTGTAGCATGCCCAGGAAAGGCCCTGAAATAACAAGGAGGAGGATTGAGCAAAGGGTCTTATGGTGAGGTGGAGGGGTGAGTCAGCAAAAACCTTGATGGCCCTCCAAGACCCAGACAGAACAACAGAACCCAGGGCCAGACAGGAAAATAGAATAGGGCAGAGAATATGACAGCCAGGCAGGTGAAAAAACAGTTTCTTACCCCAAACCTAGTGAAACACAACACAATTCCCTGAGCCTACAGATATAGATTTGGAGAAAGAGGGAGAGGGGGAGGGGGAAGGGGGAGGAGAAGGGAGAGGGAGAGGGAGAGAGAGAGGGAGAGGGAGAAACTTGAATCTTCTGTGATTAAATTTCTAGTATCTGAAAGAATGGAAAGGGGGGCTACAAACAAAATTAAATTTATTTTTTTAAATAATGAAAATTATATTACAGAGCATTGAAATTCCTACTTAGGATTGTATTTGGAGTCTCCGTTGGTCAGTCCCTAGCTCCTCTTCTTGAAAGGGCTTAGTATAACTGATACCGGGGCTAAGGAAGGAGTGTTAACTGAGTCCAAGCCCTGCTCAGAGTGCCCCAACCTGTTTTCATTAAGCGTGAGATGGAATGGGGTTGCCGCCTTTCTCTTGGAGTCTATATTCTGAAATCTTAGTAAATATACACCCCTCCATATACGCCTAGTATATCGTTTAAGGACTGAACTGTTGCCAATGACTTCAGTGAGAGGTTTTGCTTTCATCCCAAAGTCTATGCAAAATCCTGGCCCTGGCTAAGCGTCCCTATTGCATTTTCCCCATTAGCCTGGTTCAGCCTCTGTGTGGGAACCTGTGCTCTCGGGCAGCTGCGTTCTCTCTGTAGGATCATCAGTCTTCGGCAGGCTCTGGTGATAGCACGGATTTTTAAACTCTTTTGGCAGAAAGAGTCACTTCCTGCTCAGAGAGAAAGATGAAAGTGAACCCCACACTGTGCAGAAACGCAGACTCCACACTTCCTGGCTTGCACTGCTCACACCCCCACCCGATCCACGCCACTGCGGCAGACCTCCCGCCCCGGACCCCGAGAGCTGTGACCGCCTCTCACAGGCACCAAGTCCACTCAAGCAAAGCCTATTTTCTCACACGTGAGTACTCAGCTTCATAGTCTTAGAAGTTCAGATGAATTATTGCATGACCCATGGTTATCTACATAGGTTTCAATAGAGGACACCCTCTGTAATTGAAATGTGTGCAACAATTCTTTGGGGTGGATACCCAGGAGTGGTATTGCTGGACCATATGGTAGGTGTGTTTTCATTCTTCTGAGAATCCTCCACACTGTTTTCCAGAGTGGTTGCACTAATTTGCAAATTTACCAACAATATATCAGAGTTCACACTTCTCCACATCCTTGCCAGCATTTGTTGTTGTTTGTGTTTTCAATGATTGCCATTCTAATTGGGATTAAGTAAAATATTAAGGTAGTTTTGATTTGCATCTCTCTGATTGCTAATGATATTGAACATTTTTCATACATTTATTGGTCATTCTTTTGTGAAGTGTCTAGTTAGGTCACTTGTCCATTTTTTTTAATTGGATTGGGTTTTTTTGTATCTATCCCGAAGAATTGAAACCAAACTACCATAGTGATGCATGCATATCTATGTTTATAGCTGCACAATTCACAATTGCCAAACTATGAAACCAGCTGAGATGTCCATCAACAGATGAATGGATTATAAAACTGTGGGATAAATACACAATGGAATTCTACTCAGCCATAAAGAAGAACAAAATTATGTCATTTGCAGGGGAAATGGATGGAACTGGAGAACATTATGTTAAATGAGATTAGTCAGTCACAAAAAGTGAAAGGTCATATGTTCTCCCTCATAGGTAGAAGCTAGAGAGAAATTAGGACATAGGAGGGACTCCAGACAAAGGAGGAGAAACCAGGAGGGGACCTAACTGAGGGAGATGGGAAGGGGGAGGAAGACTCGAAAAGGGAAACACCTCAATGCACATGATATGCATACACAAACTTATCAAAGTTCATCACTGTGCTGAGCATAGGAAGGAGGGGTAGGAGGAGGAATGGGGTGGGAACGGAGTGGAGGACTCAATGAGTCTGTATATGTCTCTATTACCCTGAACTTCAACAAAATGTCTGATTATGATGCACCAATAACAAAAAATAAAAAGGATACATCTTTAAAAAGAAATGTGTGCAACATCCAGGCATGGTACTACACACCTGTAATCTCAGTACTTGGGAGGCTGAGACAAGAGGATTGTAAGTTTGGGGTCAACTCCCACTTAGTGAGACCCTGTTTCAAGATAAAAATTAAAATAGGGCTGGGGGATGTAGCTCAGAGGCAGAGCTCTCCTGGGTTCAATCCCGAGTACCCTAAGGAAGAAGAAAGAGGAGAGCATGAGGAGAAAGAAAGGAGGAAGACCACCCTAGAAATCTCAAGAGGAAATTATTCCCTGGAGCTACATTACAGAAAAAGGTGATTTAGTTACAGTGACTGATTACTGGAATACAGCGGACACCCACGTTCCTGATTCCTTTCTGCAACTTGACTTTAAGTACTCTAAGTCATGACAATTTTCAAGGTATTTCAGAATTTGTTTCTTGTTTCCTTCATAGGTAGAAAAGAGCCCATGGAAGATACAGCGTGGTTTGAATAATAAAAAGAAACTCAACTTGTAGTTATGGAAAGCTTCCTAGGGAGAAATAGACACCTAAGCCTGGTACCAGAGCCCCCCGGGCAGACTTTTCTTTCTCCGGCTGTCCAGGAGGATTTGGGGCTGTCACTTCTTTGGAGAACTTATCTCATTCCTCTCGTTTTAAGATATTATGTTTCTTCTGATTACTAAGGTGTTATTTTTGTTTGTTTGTTTGTTTTTGTCCCTCTTAAAATTTGCAACTATATGAGCTTCTTAGGGCTGCCTTGACAAATTGCCACAAACTAGGTGGCTTTAAAGCCATAGAAACATTCTCTCATAGTTTTGGGGAGCAGAAGTCCAAAATCATGGTGTCCACAGAGCCACCTCCTTCCGAAGCCTCTAGGCAGAAGGTTTCCTTGCTTCCTACAGTTTCTGGTGGCTCCTCGTGTTCCTTGGCTTGTGGTCGCATCACTCCAACCTCCGCCTCCATCTTACAGGGCCTCCTCCCTGAGTCTCTGAGGACCAAGTTGCCCTCTGCTACTAAGAAGGGTGCCTATTACCCTAAATCCAGGAATATCTCACTAGGAGATTCTTAAATTTGGGGGGAGGGGTTCCAGGAATTGAACCCTTCTACCTTTGAGTTATACCCCAGTCCTTTAAAAATTTTATTTATTTGTTCACTCATTCATTCAGTGGTACTGGGGATTGAATCCAGGGGCATTCTACCTCTGAGCTAAACCTTCAGCCCTATTTTATTTTTCATCTTGAAGCAGGGTTTCACTAGGTTGCTAAGACTGACCTCAAGCCTTCTATCATCTTATCTTAGCCTTCCAAGTCCTGGGATTATAGATGTGGGCCACCCCCCCCACACACACACACCTCAACTTCTTCTGGACATTCTTAATCATTTACAAAGATGTGTACCCAAATAACATCACATTTACAGGTTACAGGGATTCAGACTTGGGCAAGCATCCTTGGGGGCCACTAGTCAACCCACAACAGCACCAAAGACATGTGCGTCTCTTGCTGGCCTCTAGCCTTGGTCTTGTCACACACAGGTGTGTCCGTCATGGATTCAGTCTCAGTGCTAGAGTCCTGCCTGGTCCTTTTAGCCAGTGGACAATGAGTGGGTGGGATAATGGGAAATAATGAATAACCTACACAAAAAGAGTGGGGGCTTTCTGGGGCCAGATCCGTCCCACACCAAGAGAGGCTGGCAAGGAGAAAGGGTGACAATTTTCTACAATGAAGATTTTCATAAGGGTCCCAAAAGTAAGTTGTAGAGGAAGTCACCAAACTTCTGTCTTGCAGTGACATACCTTTGGGGGTTTATTACATATAATTTTATTGGGTCCTTGACTTCCTTCAATCTTTGCTATATATATACAAAACAATCAATTTTTTTTTGTTGTTAAAACCACAGCTGCATGGCTGTCGTAAACTGAAATTCTTAGAGCATGATCTTCTTTCTATGATCGTGGGAAAGAGTGAGCTACTTTAAAAACACACACATCCACACACTTCTTGAAGCCATATGGAGGTTTTATTCATGCAAATAGAGCTTAGTTTTCTCACAATTTCCCACAAGTCCCTCTTCTGTATCAAAAAAGCTCTCTGTCCCTTTTTTAGGACCTGTTGGGACGGTCCTCCCTCTGACTAAATATCTCCCTCCCTTGCCTCATCCCTCATTGCTGCCATGATAGTGTCAAGGCACTATAAAATATGAATAAGGACCACAGTTAAATCTGTTGCACAACTTAAAATTGTTTAACATAAAATACTGTTTTTAGATAAACCTATATGTGAATTTCTACAATATAAGACAAGCTCTGAGTGTTATCTACAAAAAAAAAGTGTGCAAATTCATGTGTTTGGGCAAATGTCTCATATTCAGTGTGTTTAAAAAATTGGCATCATGTGAGCAAATTATTTGCAGATTGCTAGACAGGGTGAATGGCCCAACACCATATGGAGACTATTTATGAACCACAGCAATTTCCACACTGTTGATCATGTGTAAGATAAACAATGTAACCGAAGTGAATTATTACTTTTCCATTATTTTCTCGGTATATTACATTTAATGTTTAAATGGAGAGGAGCAGTTCTTGGGAAATTCTCTCATAGGCACCTTACTATTCACTGGCTAAGAGGGCACTATTTGTATTTGCTATTTTCTGACTTTAACACAAAACATGTTTTCGGTGCCAACTGATATTTCATGGAGAAGGGGATTAAATATCAGAGCATTAAATAAATAGCAACTTTTACTCACGTAATGTCAGTCTTAGGGAGCTAATCATACAAGAAGAAGATGTCAAATAGAGAGTGTGTCAGAATGGGTATGAATTTGGATGACGGTTATAGAAAACACGAATTCAGCTTTAACATGAAGCCATTCCTCTAAGCTACATCCTTGAGTCCTGTGGACAGGAGATGAGGGTGTCAGTAAAAATTGCAAGAACCTTTTAGGTGCAACATGAGCACTACCTACTGAAACATTGAAATATCTCTTGAATCTGCCTACTCTTCTCCAGCATCCATGCTATGATGTAGCCTGAACTTGACTGTTTTCATGACATCCTGAGTACTCTCTGCTCTACAGGAACCCGTCAAACTCAGCCTTCAGCCACTGCCAGAATCATCATTCCGAAATGCGGGTCTGATCTTTGTCATGTTACTATTAAGTAACTCCCTACAGAAGAAAGTCCTAATGACATAGCCTGGCTCTTGGGGTGGTTCGAGTTTACACTCAACCCACCTTCCTGTTCTATCCCCTCCTTTGCTCTGAATGCAGAGTCCACAGTTCAGCAGTCGAGTGAAGGCTTGGAAGAGAAGTGAGAAGGAGGAGCCTTCCCCCCAACCCTGAGTCACCTGGAACATAGCAGAAGGGGCACCACCCACCTCAGGAGAGGTAGGGAAGCGCAAGATGGCCAGCTCACCATCAAATCTGGATTTGACCATCACGCATACTTGACTCTCTTAGAGACTTACCCCAACATCACACAAATGCTTTCTCACTTTTCCTAAAAACATATTTGAAAAATTGCAGGTATCTGATTACTCTCCATTCCGCAGACAAAACTTCAATATTGATTCATTGAGCTCTTGTAAGTCATAGCTACTGATGTAAAAACTGAGAAGTCAAAGATGAATTCCAACATAGCCCCTACAGTTGAGGAGCCCACAGTTAGGACCTGGAGAAACTTTGAGTTTTCCAGGAGAAATTTACTGACTGGTGGCAATGGAGGCTTAATGTTTCCGATCAGCCTCATTTAACCAAAAATTCTGGCCAAGGAGAGAAAGAGATTGGATATTATGGGAAGAAACACATCCTGGGAGAAAGTGTAATGCGTGAGGTCTGTACAATGGAGGGCAGCCAAGCCGGGGGTTTCTGAGTGCACACGAGAGGCAGGAGTATACAGTAGGGATCAGAGGAGAGCTCATTGTGAAGCGCCAGCAGGCAGCGTGACTTGACCTTCCCTGTGCCTGAGCCCTTCTGCACGTGAGTTTCTACTTTCTGAGAAGGTTTTTAAGCATTTCATTGGCCCCATGCCTCTGAGACACTGAGGGTGAGACCCTGTCTCACTTCATTTGAGCTGCTAAAACACCACAGACTGAGTGACTTGTAAACAACACACATTTATTGGTGACAGTTCTGGAGGGTGGGAGGTTGAGATTGCGGTGTTGCGAGGTCGGGTCTCAGTGACAGCTTTCTCCCAGGTTGCATACTTGTGACTTCTTACTGTTTCTTCACCCATTGGAAGAGGCAGGAGAGCTCTGGAGCCTTTTTTATATGAGTGCTAACCCTACTTATGAGGTTCCCCCTTCATGGTTGAATCTCCTCCTAAAGTCCTTACCTCCCAGTTCCACCACCCTGGGATTTAGGATTTCAACATATACATTTGTGAGGGATACAGGAATCCAGACCAAACAGAGCTTCCATATCTGCCCCAAGTCTCAGAAGATAGAGATGGAGATGGAGGACTAATTAAAAGCTGTAGGTGAGGAGCTGGGCTTGCAAATGCATGCCTGTAATTCCAGTACTTGGGAGGCAGAGACAGGAGGATCACAGGTTAGAGGCCAGCCTTGTCAACTTAGTGAGACCCTGTTTCAAAATGCTAAAAATAAAAAAGGACTTAGGGTATAGCCCAGAGATAGAATACCCCAGGTTCAATTCCCAGTTAAACACACACACACACACACACACACACACACACACCACACACACACCACACACACACGCACACACACACCACACACACACACACACACACATACACACAACTATTGGTGGAACCTTTTGGTTCTGTATACATGTTCTTAAGCAAATATCTTTCTTGTATGTAACAGAGCAAGAAGAAGCCAGGTATAGTAGTCAGTTACCAACTAATAACATGAAATAGCCCACCTCGGAGTCAATAGCCTCAGACATAGCATTCAATTTTCTCAGCCACAAGTCCCAGGGTTGGCTAAACTTAGGGCTAAAGTTTAGCTGGGTTTGGAGTCATGTAAGTGTCATTTCTATCCCACTGATTCATTCTAAGAAGCAGGCTGAAGACACAGTAGCTAGCAGGAACAAACTCTTCCAATAGTAATCTCAGGGCTGCTCATGTTCCATTGGCCAAAGCAAGACTTGTGACCAAGTCCAAAGTCAGTAGGATGGGGAAATATTTCACATTTCTGGGAGGGGGAGGTCGTTGAAGAGATACAGAACAATGCTCTATCCCATCACCCCAGGTGAGAATGCAACCTTGGCAATTACTGTGGTTACCATAGCAACTCGATGCCACAGCCACCTGGTCTCCCAGTGTCCTGCCCTACATATGCACTTCGTCCTACCCTACTAATAATGATCATTTGAATTACCATCATGGGACTGAAAGTCATAGATCACTAGGGTCCTATCTCCCCCCAAAACACCGAAATTATAAGCAACACCATCTCAGAAACACATTTTGAGGATCCATTTCCTGAAGCTACTCCTGGTACCAATTATACTGTCAGACACAGAAAAATGTTATACCTGGTATATGTTCATAGTACTTTATGAGACATCAAATTAATATCTAGATTTTATATGTCCCAGCTAAAGGAGAAAATTGGAATTGTTTTAAAATGCACTCAAGCTGTCTATGAATCCCACTACTCAAAAAACTGCATTAAAGTGTTTGGCATTATTCTCCTTTCTAGATCTTTTTAACAAACATTGAAAATCCCCAAGATTGTTAAGAGTTTAAAGACACAAGGCTCATATTATACAAATTCTGTAGGTTTAGTGCTATGTAAAAAGCATGTCTACAAGGACCTGTGAAGTGGAATGTAATGTAAAAAATAGTAATAGTTGAAAAAACTGATATATTAATGTCAGTTATAGTGGGGAGTCACCAATTCCCTAGTAAATATTATCACTACATCATCTTTTTGAAAGGAAACAACAGAAGATTCAGGGAACTCTGTAGGTAAAAGTGAAGATTTAGAAAATAGATCTGTAAAAACATTAACAGAAATCCAAATCAATCTTGGCTTTAGGGGAAAAATAATAAAATCTAGGCTCAAATATTTTTAGATTATCAACCAGTTTATTTTATGTCACATCTCAGATTTTTTTTTAAAAATGCAAATGCAAAATGTATCTCTCATCTGGGATTTTCACATCAAACAAATACTAATTAAAAAAATTTTGTTTCTAGCTGGGTGTGATGAGCTTGTAATCCTAGTACTTGGGAGGCTTAGATAGGAGGATCATATATTTGTGGCCAGCCTCAGCAACTTGTGAGGCCCTCTGCAACTTAATGAGACTCTGTTTCAAAATAAAGAATAAAAAATTGGGCTAGGGTGAATCTCAGAGGTAGAATTCCCTTGGTTTCAATCCTCAGTACCACAAAAAAAAAAAAAAAAAAAAAAAAAAAAATTCTTACCCAAAGACGTAAACTGGGAGTGACAACAGAGATGGTTTGCTGATGTTAATCTGATAACCACATTTTAGTGATGCAGGGGCACCTGCATCCACCTTAAATCTACCATCTGCTCGTTCTTACAGCCTGGAAACCTTCAAAGTCTTAAGACGCACACATGCAAGCAAAAGACATTATGTTATCATCTGCAAGGTGATGAATGCGATGCACCTAGTGCTGAAATGGTTCTTCTCAAGGAAAAAGATTCAGAGGGTTTTGGAGCATGATTTGAGGGCCAGCCAGCACTCACAGGCAAGGAGGGTGGGAGCTCTCTGCTTCATACAATGTGGGCTCTGTCCTGGAGACCCTGACTGGTCCTGTTCTGCCATAACTCGACCTCAAGTACAGACACAAGTGCTTGCTCTACACAGAGGTTTGTAAGGCCAGGATCAGATAAGAGTTTTATGACTTCCACTTGAGGCATGATAAATATAGAGATCCTACCAGCAGGAAGTAGAAGTACAGATCATGGCTGGATGATCACATGTGATTGGGCACATTCACAGCTTCTCCCAACAAGTGTTTCCCTTAAGGAACAACAAGGAGACCCTTACCAGGAGAATGGCATACATCAGATGTACTTGTAATTTAGGAACTATTTTTTTGTATCTCGACTTATTTCCATTTTGAATATCCCTTCAGCAGGATGGCAGAAAAGTAATTCGTCTTCCTTAGGGCTAATCCTAAGGGGTGACTTTGGATCCTGGTTTGCCTGGGGCAGTCCTGGTTTATTCCTGCATAATTATAGGTACTCCAGATGTTCCCTGGTGTCCATATTTGGTCATTGTGGTGAATTGCCTCCCTCCAGCCTCCGGTCAGCACAAAGTTCCAAGAGGCTGACAAGCTTTGATGTAGGAGAAGTGGACAGGGGTGTGACCATTGAGTCACTCAGGTGCCCACCAAAATGGCCCCTCAAAATGTGGGCAGTCAGACTGGAGGCAGGGACTTTGCCACCTCTCTCCCATGCATGGGGAGTAACATCATTCCAAGTTTGTCCCTGTCCTGATATTCCCCTCTGGTGCCTGCTGCTTTCCTGATATAGTGCAAAGAAATGTAGCTTAGTCCATGTGGAAAGCAGCCAAGATTTGCACTCTCCTTGACGGTTGGGCAGATGTAGTGATATGCACCTCTACACAACAAAAGTGATGGGGCGTCACTTCTTCTACCCTGGGTTACAGAAGATCCTGGTCTCCACCTTAGAACCTCCCCCTCTCACTCTCTTTTTGGTTCACTGATGGAAATCAGTTGCTAAGTAGGGACTGTATCTGTGTGAAGACCCCTGTGACAGAGAACAGCTAGTGAGGACCCAGCACTCTTAGTGTAACTGCACATGAGAAGCTGAATCCTCCCAGAAACCACATGCATGGTCTTGGAAGCTGATCACCCCCCAGTCAAGACATAAGATGACTGTAATTGTGGCCATTGCCTTCACTGAAGCTCCATGAAAGACTCTGAGCAGGGAAGTTAGTTAAGACAAATTTAGATCCTGACACATTAAAATTATGAAATAATAAATCCTAAGTGGCTTGAGCTATAAGTTTTGTGGTAATTTGTTATATAGCAACATGTAACTAGCACAGTTCTCTCTCCTCTGGAGCACCATATACCTGTGTTGGGTCTGACCTTTGCTGAGAATTAGCAAATTCTTCCTTAGAATGGCCATGTCTTCTATTTTCTGTATGTTGATGCTTTGACATCTAGGCTCTTGCTGAACCTGGAGGGACTGCCCCTCCCAGGGCTAGCCAGTGCTTGGAGACAGTAAACACTCTCCCCCAAGTGTCCTTGTCAAATCAACCAATCAAGAACATATACTTTAGGCCACTCCCTACCTGTCTGATCACCCCCAAGGTCAGGTACCAAGCCACTAGGAATAGCTCCTAGGCCCTGGAGTCTGCTAAAATTATTCAAAAGGGTCATCCTAAGCCACCTTCATGAAGAAGCCACAGGAGAAAGGCTCTGGTCCCATTCTCCCCTCCCTCTGCCTCCTGACTGGCCCTGGCACTACCCAGGTGTGGCATGTCTCACTTCCTTCTTTGAGGAACTGTGAATAACAACCTATATTTTCAGACAGGCATGGTGGCACACACCTGTAATCCCAGCACAAGACAATCAGGTACTTGGTTGAGACAAGAGGATCACAGGTTCGAGGCCAGACTCAGCAAGTTAGCGAGACCCTGTTTCAAAAATATCAAAGGTCTGGGGATATAGCTCAGAGGTAGAATGCCTCTGGGTTCAATCAAAAAAAAAAAAAAAAGTAAAGAAACCTGTGTTTTTTCAATGGTTGTCATTTATGATACCTCAGATTTCTATCAACACACTATATTTTATTTATTTATTTTTTTGCGGTACTGGGGATTGAACTCAGGGGCATTCTACCTCCGAGCTACACTCCCAGCCCTATTTTTTTTTATTCTTTATTTTGAAACCGAGTCTCACTAAGTTGCGGAGTGCCTCACTAGGTAGCTGAGGCTGGCCGCAAACCCGGATCCTCCAGTCTCAGCCTCCCAAATGCTGGGATTACAAGCGTGTGCCACCACGCCTGGCTCAACACGCTATATTTTAAAGACTCCCCCTTTCCTCTTCTCTCAAACCAGGGACTTCTATAGTTTTGTAGGTTTTGAGAGCTTGTAGGTTGTAGGTTTCACTTTCACTTCTGCTTCTAGTCAAATATTTTGTCTGAACACTATACCTCTCTTTGTTTACTTACTACTAAATGTCAGAGACCTTGGGTCTTTCCATCTCTTAGGCCTGACTGGGGGTCTAATCTTTGAATGTAAAAGAAAAAGTGGTGGAAAATGTAGAGATTAGTACAACATAAAATTCTGTCATAACTGAGAATTTGCTTTTCGGAAAGTGAGGCTTCTTCAAAGACAATCCAGAAAGAGAAGACCTGGGGGAATACTGGGCAGGAATTGCACATGGGATGAATCTTTACAGAGCAGGCTGGCACTCAAGGTGACCTGAGGCATTCACATGGCCAAAAGGGCCATCGAAAGTTCAGGAAATTAATCAAAATGCACAGACAATGGGATTTCTGCACATAAACTTTATTTTTCAAAGAACTAGCTTCTCCAATGCTATAGCTCTGAAAAGAAGTCCTTGATTAAAAAGTAAATTCCGGCACTGATGTTGACTGCTGAATACCAAAAAGCTCTGAAGAAAAAAATGTTTTCAAGTATAAAACTAAAAGAAAGAAGCACAAAAGGGCTATTCTAAATGTGTGTTTTCCCTCTTCCCTTCACCCTGCAGTAAACTTATATTGAGTAGTTCATTTAATAGGAGCCTTCTTGAAAACCACAGCCCATGTGGGAAGGTTTGTTTTACATGGGTCACGAATGTGGAAGGCTTTGATACCTTTTTTGAAAGTAGTGCAGTCAATTAATTCCATGAGTGTGAATGTGGCATGGTATTTAATTTACCCTTAGAAGAAAGCTGCCAGGATCCAAATACTGGTTTCTAAATAAAATACTGCATTCTCTGACTTGAACTAAAAGCATGTTGCTTTAATTCATGAAGCATGAACCAAATATTCTGTCTTTGTCTCCTCATGTTTCTCTTAAAGATATCTTGAGCATAACTTACTTCAGAAGGCTAGGAATTCTTCTTCTTAGCCCTCTTCTGATAAATGCATGCTCATTTTGCTCAGTTCCTGTATTAGTCAGTATGTGATGAGTTATGCTTCAGTAACAAACAATCCCAGCACTTTGGTGGGCCAAAAGGCAGAGGTATAGCACTTATTTCTCCCTCACACTGTATGTACAACAGGATTTTGCAGTAGAATCAGGTTCTGCAAAATGGCTCAGTGATTCAGGCTGATGGGGCAGCCACATTCGAATGTTGCTTGTTTCAGAGGGAAAAGGCATCATGAAGGATCTTTTTTAAATGAGTTGCAATTACTTTTATTGCAAATAAAGTGCATCACAATTATACATCTTAGTGGGGCTGATTGTGATTCAAACCTACATGCACACAGAGCTTGTGGTGGATTTTCTTCCTGATCCCACCTGCTCCCCCTCCATCCTCCCTGTACATGTTAGTGAAATTGGCAGTAATGCCTTCATATATTGTTAGTAACACCTTATTGAACTGTTTCCTTCCTCAATCCCCCTTTTTCCTCTCCCTGACACCCTCGCCAACCCACTTCCATTATTGTATGCATCTCTCTCTACATTAAAGTCCTTTATGCTTCCTCTTTTGTCTCTTAACTTCCACAATGAGAGAAGACATCCAACCTTTGACTCTCTAAGATCAGCTGATCTCATTTGGAATAATAGTCTCAAGTTCCATGATGGAATTTTATCTTCTATACGACTGAGTAAAACTCCACTGTGTGTGTGTATACACCACTTTTTCTTTATCCATTCTTGTGTTGATGGACACCTGGCTTAGTTCCATTATTTGGCTATCCTGAATTGTGCTCCTATAAACATGGGTATACATTATGCTACAGTATTCTCACTTCAATTCCTTTGGAACTATTCCGAGGAGTGGTATAGAAGATGTGATACACACTTGACTTACTCACTCTTGCTCTCAAAGAAGAAGTTGCAGGGTTGAACGAATCTTTCAGTGGTAAGTTATTCCAGCTTGGGAGAGGGACTGAAATGGGCAAAGTGAAAATATTCTTCATACCCATTTCTAAGTGGCTATTCTTGGTTTTGTGCTCATCTTAGGTATGCAGCACCTTAATTGGATTGTGAAATTTCACACAGGTGTTTTAGCTCAGATCAAGGTATATGGGCCCATATATCATTGTCTTATCAGTGTTTCTGTGAGAAGACAAGGGCTTGGATTTCCTACTCTGTGTCTTACTTACATTTCTTCCTGCAGTATCTTATTTTGTATTTTCCAAACTGAACTTCAGAATAACTTACATTTGGAATTTCCATCTTTTAATGGATCCTTTTTTGATTGAATAAATGTATATTTTCTTTATCAAAATGAAGTAAAATTTAGAAGCCTTATGATTTTGAAGAAGCTATATATAGTTAAGCATTCAGAAAATATATTTTACTTGATTTTGTATAAAAATGTCAGTAAAAAAAATTTAATAAAATTTAAAATGTCTGTCAAGAAAAAATATCTTGAAAGGAAGTAAAAATGGAATATTCAAAGCTGAACATGGTGGCACAAACTTGTAATCCCAGGACTTGGGAGGCTGAAACAGGAGAATCACAAGTTTGAGGACAGCTTCAGCAAGTAGTGAGACTCATCAACCTAGCAAGACCTGTTTCAAAAATAAAAATAAAATAGGGCTGAGTATATAGCTCAGAGGTGGAATGCCCCTGGGTTCAATCTCCAGTACCACAAAAAAAATGAATATTCATAAAAATATTGGGTCAAAATTTTTACATACTTCAGTATGAAAAAGCAAAAAATTGATAATTTCTACTTTTGGTAATTTCCCCTGAATGACCAGATAACCTTAATATCCAAAGGGATCTTTTAAAGCTAATAATATTATGGTATACAGAAAAACATCAATTAAATGTGTCAACATTTATGTATTTTATTGGTCATAAAATATACTCTCAAAGAAGTTGACACACAATTTTATAGAATAAAAGTAAAACTATACTGAAGTAAAAAAAATTCTTCAGAAAATTCCAGTGACATGGTGTTAGAAAATGTCCAAAGAACTAAGTTATGAGAATGTGTTCCAGGAACAACTATTTGACTCATGCTATTTTTAATCTTTATATGATTAGTATAAATGTTTCTTTTAATATAATACACATGGTTAAATGTTATGTTTTTCTTTGTATTATTTTATTTTTTAAATATTTTTGTGAATATGACTATATGTCAATCTGCCAGTCTAATAAAATCAATATGGTGCTCAGTAAATAAGTGCTTCAAAAAGTTATATTATTTAAACTATTTTAGTGCTTCCTTTTAGCTTTTGAAGTATCTCTGAATGATAAATTATATAGTCAAATTGTTAGTGATTAATAATGTAACTTCTTTTTAAAAAGTTTAGTGACCATATCCTCTCAATTGGAATTGGTGTGGTCCATACCTAATTCATGATTGCATCCTAATAATTTGTGAGACTTTAATAATTTAAAATAGAAGCTACAGTTGCCAAAATGTATACATATTTTATATATTACAGTTGGAGCAACAAAGCTACTAGGACATTTCCTCTCTGTTCAAAAACTCCAATTCCTTCCTTCTTCCTATTTTTAGATCTCTCCTCTCTTGCCTGGACCAACATTCTGCCTCTCAATTCTTTTGCGTTTGATCTACAGGCTCAGAATGCATCACAATCACTCACCACATTTGAAAAAATATCAATTCCTGAGACCTAAACTAAATCTTCTAATTCAGTAAGTCTGAACCAGAACCCAAGAATTTATACAAGAATTTATACTAGATTGCTGGGATACAGTTCCATCATTGGAGGACATATTAGTTAGCTTTTCTATTGCTGTGACCAAAATACCCAAGAAGTGCAACTGAAGGGAGGAAAGGTTCAATTGGGCTCACAATTTCAGAGGTTCCATCATAGTCAGTCAGATCCAAGGCAGAATACCATGGCAACGGGGTGTGGCAGAGGAAAGCTACCTAGCTCATGGAAAAGGGGAGGGAGGGAGGGAGAGAGAGAGAGGGAGAGAGAGAGAGAGAGAGAGAGAAGAGATAGTTTTCAAGGCCATGACCCCCAGTGACTCACTTCCTACTCAATCACTCTGTTCAAATTATTAATCCATCGATGGATTTATCCACTGATGGTATTAGAGACCTGATTCAATTACTTTACCTCTGAACATTTTTGTACTGCCAATACATGATTTTTTTCTAGGGGACATTCTATATATACAAACCATAACCGAGGACAAGGGATCACAGTTTGAGGAATACAGTTTAAGCTTCATTTCAAGGAGAATATGTCTATCCATGTGTCTATCTATGCATCTATTTGATAACTCCTTCTTCTTCCTTTTCTTATTCTTCCACCTCATCCTCCTTTCTTCTTCTTTCTTCTTCTTCTTCTTCTTCTTCTTCTTCTTCTTCTTCTTCTTCGTCTTCTTCTTCTCTTCCTCCTCCTCTTTTTTTTTTTCTGTAGTGCTGAGGATCAAACCCTTTCTTCTTGTTTTTATACAGCCATCAGGATTCAATTATGGGGATCTACTCTAATGAGTTTTTCTAATTCTAATCACTTCCTAAAGGTTCCACCTCTAAACACCAAGGTCAAATTTTACCTTCTCAATATCACTAAATTTTTTTATTTGGGGCATTAAACTCCTGCATGAGTTGCGGGAGGAGGAACAAGCCCTATTCAAACCATAGCATTAGCATCTCACTGCGTGCAGGATTGAGTCTGAAGTCCTTAGCAACACATGCAAAAACCTTCAATGAGGTGGCCAATGACTGGCTCTCTCCCACCTCCCTTGGACCTCTTCAAGCTCCATCAACCAGAGAGCTATGAATAATGATCTGGGCTGCTCTGATCTCTGTTGTAGATGTATACCGCTTCCAGTCAACTCAGAGGATGGCAGAGCAAACCCTCCTGGCAGTCTCGCTTCCTATAAATCCCCTTTCAGCCCTTCACTGGTCTCTAAATATTGCTGGTCCCAAATGATCCCACAATCTCAGGCAAACAGAGTTGCCAGTCCTAACTATTCACTTGCCACTGACACTGCTAAAAATCAAATTAACCCTCTAACCAGGAAGCAGACCACCGGGACCCTGAACAAGGGAATAGTCCTTCACCAGACACTGAACTTGCTGGTGCCTTCATTTCCGACTTCCCAGCCTCCAGAATTTTGAGAAATTAATTCCTATTGTTTAAAAGCCACCCTGCTATTGGTATTTTGATACAACAGCCTGAATGGGCTAAAATACCATTTATGCAGGGACAGTTAAGCTGGTGGGTTTTATGGCTGCTGCACCTGCCCTGCTCGGGCCACAGTACTGACCGTTCTGGGTGTGAGGAATCGCCCCTGGGAACAGACTCATTCAGCTCTTAACCAAGGCCCAGTAGTTTTCATGAATAAACCCTTCTCAAACCCTTCTCGGTTGCATACTGTTGATTAGATTCACAAGCGCTGGAAATTGTTGTTTTTCACCATTTTATACACTTTTGGAGGTGCTTTGGAGGGAAAGAATTTGAGTAGCCAGGGTCAGGACCACTCCTATTGTAGCATTTTATAGCCCCTGAACTCTTCAACTCTTCTGAACAGCTTTTATGCACACACACACACACACACACACACACACACACACACACACACACTGCACTTCCCTGTGCATGACTATACACTATTGATCACCAGTGAAGCATGTGTCTGGAATTTATGTTTCCCCTGATAATGGAGATGGACCACACAGAAACACTCGCCTTCTTTTCTCCCTTACGACCACCATGACCCGTGCACACAGTGGCTGTGCTAGGTGAGAAATATCATCTGATTCTTTTTCAGTAAAAAACTCAAAAACCCCTCACCCCTCTCCCTCATTATAATTAGTAGCACATTCTAAATGCCTGCGCTGAAGACTGCCACCAGTTCACAGATGAGTTTAAGGGCACTAAAACTGCACCAAAGTTTAACAAACCCCCTGCAACCCTGCTAGAGTTTCCAGGGTGCTTTGAAATATTTTCTCTCAAAAAAAAAGAATAAGAAAAAGAAAGAAAGAAAGAAAGAAAGAAAGAAAGAAAGAAAGAAAGAAAGAAAGAAAGAAAGAAAGAAAGAAAGAAAATTTACAAGTTCACACTGAAAACATACTGAGAAAGCTTCAACAAAATAAGGGTAATGGATTGTTTAGACATAAAACACTCAGATCTTTTTCATGTATTGTCTAAACTGATCTGATTAGCTCATGAGAATAGTTCCAAAACCTGGCCAGAACATAACAGGTTTTCTACATAGGTCGAGTTGGAAAGAGAAAGAAAAACTACATACAGCTGTTCCGAGGCTGGGAAGTGCTGTGCAGATCTGACAGCAGCTGTTTGCATGCCAAATAGTTCCAGAAACTTCTAATTAGATCCAGATTGGCAGAAATTTTATGATCTACATCACATGATTTCATCCTGTATCTGGGATTCTTTTTCTCCCCCTTTTGAAAGCCCCACCAGTGTGGTTTGCCTATTTCTTAATCTTAAGGAGCTAATTAATCCAGAGACCAAAAAAAAAAATGTGTTTTAAACTTTGAGGTCTGAGAGTAGTCGAATGCTAAAGTTCTAAGAAGGAAGATGTCCAACCTCTTGACTGCAGTAAACGAGCAATGGAGGTGACTCGGCAAGATTTCGCCCTTCCCATGGCTCCTCCGTGGAGACTCCACTTCCACAAGTGAATGGAGAGCACATTTGTGCTTTATTCAACCTTGGTTCATAACTCCTACCTAATAATCCTAAATTGATCTTAATAGCCCACTGGTATAACACTTCATCAGCACTTTCATGCATATTATCCTAGGGATGATGTAAAGCAAGCATAGCAAGGAGGCTGGCAGACATTATTATCCTCATTTTACAAACCAAAGACTAAGTGATTCCTGATAAATGTTTCACCATACAGCTATCGGTTGTCAGGTAAGAACTCGACAGCAGATTTTCTGTACCCAAGATTGTTGCTGCTTCCACTTAAACAACTTCTCCTCTCACATCATCAGCTGGGTGGAAGTATCAGTCTCTTCCTACCTTCAAATGGTGTCATTTTCCCCCGCAAAGTATTTATTCTGCAAAGAAAATGATCCATATTTTTGCATACCTGTATATAGCAAATTATATTTTCCCTTCACCCCACAGAGATGTGGTGTATATAGATTAGCTCCAGGTGAGGCTGGCTGATAGAGCTGCTTGCCAGAAGGCAAAGCGTGCAACAGTAGTGAAGAGTAAGTAGCTGTGAATACCTAAAACTGTTACTGCCTGCATTGTACAGATTCTGATCTGTTTGGTATACAAGCCCCAGAAACCAATCTACAATGTACATTTGAAAAGTCCCTCAGGCCAAAGGGGAAAAAAAGAGAATGTAAGACATGCTGAAATCGAAATTTGGCTGTGAATAAGATTTTCATTAAGGTAAACAAAATAACAACCCCACAGCCATTTGACATGTTTATTCAGACTATCAATGGAGCTTCCATGGGAGCCTGCATTCCTAGACTATTGGTAAGGGTGTGAAGGGCCTGTGAACACTTTTGCACCATTATTAATGAGATCAACCAACATGAAAATATTTAATGGAGCAAAATTTGGTGGAAGTATTTGACCACCAGCTTATTGGTTTCTGAATGTATTACTCGGGGTAATTAATGCCAGTTGTTGCAATAGATAAACCAACAAATCAGTGCCATAATAAAAAAAAAAGTATTCTTCATTCACACAAAGTGGGATGGATTTGGGCCATTCTGGGCGGGTAAATAGATAAACCAACAAATCCATGACATAATACAAATTTTTTGTTTTTGTTCATACAAAGTGAGATGGATATTGGGCAGTTCTGGGCAGGGGTTTTAGGGATCTAAACATCTCTGAAACAAAAAGCCTAGAAGGAGAAAACATCACTTCCACGCACATGACAATGACAGTTTCATAGCTCCACATCCACAGCAAGACATTTAGAGAAATGTAGTCTGCCATGAAAAGAAAAGGGCTTGGGAAACAGAACATTCTGATAATAGAAATTTTTCTGCAACCATATCATTCCGGAAGCCCAAAAATACTCTGTTCTGGAGAGACATAATAATGTAGGGAGAGAATTGTTTTAAACTGTCAACAGGGAAAGGTTACTAACTTTAGAGGGGCTTCTCTGTTGATGAGTCACAGGAGAGTCTCAGAGGCCCCTACTTATGAGGACTGAGAAGGGGGGAACTTGCAGAAGGAGGATACTGAACAGGATGGAGCCAGGGAAGCAGAGCTCCCCAGAACTGTCATCTCAATTTCAAAAGCCAATAAAGATTGTCTGCCAAAGATCTCTGCATGCATGTGCTTATGTATGTAAATATTCCCACTGAACTGACGAGAGGAGAGGAAGTTTTACCATATAATTGCGATGACCATATTGGGATCCTAATTATATGGAGAACGTCAGATTTTCAACAAAAGACTGATCATGTTCAAAGGGTTTGATTTAACCATAAATTCTTTCCCTTACTGCATTGTCTGTTTTTGTTTTTGGTTTTTTTGGTTATTGTTTTGTTTGTTTATGTTTGGTAATGCAGGCACGATGGACGCATTTATATTCTCATGCCATATGCAATTATTCGTCTTTTAATATGCTTTTATTATTCAAGCAGTATATTCTCACACCATAATGTAAATAATGTTGACAATGACATACATGCACATAGCACTTGGTGATTACCAAGTGCAATTATTCGTCTTTAACTGTTCTTCTCAGAATTGACCAAGAAAAGATACCAGTGTGAAACTGCCTAATTGTACTTGTTCCATGGTCAATTTAGATGCCTTTTTTGGTGACTACATAACTGTCATTCTATAGTTGTTAGAATCTACGATCTCACTGACTGTTATTTTTTTCAACGCTTAGGAAACCAAGCAGCACAGGTCAGTTCCAAACCCTAGGGAGATCAAATGTTGTTTCTTGTTTTAATTTCTTCTTGCAAAAACAAAATCAGCCTGAGATATCTATATTCTACCTTGTGTCATTCCCATTTCCACAATGAAAATCTGAACCCCAAAGTAATGTTACCAAATTTCCTAAAGATACTGAAGAATGAAGTATAGATAAAACATGTAAAGCTGAGCTCCCAGTCACATGTATTATTCTGTTTTGCAGTCTTGCTGCTCAACTTTTAAAAGTTGGGTGCATCAAACATTTTTAGGGATATAATATGCATTTAGACTTTGGAATAAATTAAATAAGACCCATCAGTTCTCAATCGATCTTTCCATATGTTAACTACACATAGTTCTTTTCCCAAGGATGGAGCAATGGATGTGAACCTAATAGAAACGGGATTTCAATTTCTTACAAAGTGAAGTCCACACAGGGTTGACATAGGTAATATCTAATTTTCCCTCATCTCAAAAATGTTTCATACTTGTGACATATAAGCATGTCAAAAGACAATTTTCTTCCAAAACTAGAGAGTTGTAGATTTCATGTTCAAAGTGGAACTCATTCTCTACAAAGACACTGTAGTATGTCATTGGGAAAGTTGAATTTATCACAGTAATATGGAAATGGTCAACAAAGTGGGTGATTGTTTCTATTTCCCCGCTTTCAGAAAAGTACAGTGTCTCTTTTGGCTTACAAAATCATACATTAGAAACCAAAGATTCTTGTTACATCATTTAATCAACCCTCATATATTTCACATACTTCAAAGATTATTGTATATTTTAAAGAAAAGCCTTACAAGCATCTGAAAGAAAATTATGTCTAAATTCTTTCCTGTTTTATTTCTTTTTCATGATTGTTCAATTTAACATGGAATACATTAAGAATTAACACAATGATATAAATATAGGGCAGGATAGTATTTTCTAAGCCTTTTGCATGGAACACAGAATGTCATTAGAAAAAAATCTCATAGTTCAAAAAACTGGGAGTTTTTGAATAATTTAAATTGAACAGATTTCTTTTATTGAGGGACTTTTCAGAGACTTTAATAAACGTAATGTATTAAGACTCTCCCAGATGTATGGTCTCCAAGTGTTATATTTCCTAAACTTACTTGGTCATTCAAACTTTTTCAGTAGATCTTTTTAACATCTTGTCATACCAGTGTTCTATAAAATAAAAAAGAGGCTAAGAAAATTATAGAAGAGACTAAGGCCTTCTCTTGAATTTACTAGAAAATGCTTCATTTCTGTACCTACAGTGCTGAAGGAATTCAGCAGCCTAGAGGAAAAACTCAGGACCCACTAGTTCAATGTGGAAGAACTGTGTAAACACAGCAAAAATTCATTGAGCTATTGAATGGAACACTAGTGCTAATCTATTTTAAAGTAAGTACCTCACTGAGAAAATAATCCCACTGGAGAGTAATCCAAACTTTAACAAGTAACAAAAGAGTTATATGTAAACTTATCTGTATGCCTCAGTTACATTACCCATTTATTTATTTTACAAATAATTATGGAATTCTGCATCTGCCAGGCACTTACCTACTTTACTGAACTAGTGTAGAAATGAGTGGACATCCAAGATTCAACCACCTGCACACAGTTTGGGGAGATCCTTAGTAGAGCTATCCAGGCATTATAAATATATTTATTCCTGACAATATATACATATACATATACAAATATATGAATATATATTAAATGTTATATATTATAATATAATGTATAATGCAAATATGTTATAAATTGTAATATAATGTATAACAAACTATATAACATTATATACTATAATATATAATATATAACTATCATATATGCCAGTCTTATTTTAGATTTACCACAATGGGTACACAATTATAATTACCTAAAATTATCGTTGAAATGTATTAATACTAAACACATTTTTATGATTAGAGAAATGTGTTAAAACTTAACATTTATGACTAAAGAGTTACACATATAATTCAGTAACCAGATGATTAAATATTTTCTTCTGAAGTCTTTTTAAATAAATTACATTCCTCTCTAAATAATTGTTTCACTTAAAGCTAGAAAGTGACATTTTTATCTCAAGTTTCTGTTGAGTTTACAAAAAAAAAACTTTTTGCAGGTTTCCTCTAGACCCTTTCTATCCAAGAAACCATGAGGATATTATGTTTAGGAAATGTCACAGTATTCCTGCCACACTATGAAGGAACTGCCTTAGTATAGTGTCTCCAGGCAGAGTCATATATTTTCCAAACAAAACATGAGCTAATCTAAAAGTCTTTTTTCAATATGTAATCTTTCCAGTTTTGCCTTGCTTTCCAGGTTAGATATGGGGCCAAAGAGATTACAACATAAATGGAAGGCAACTTAGTTTTATAATATAGGAAACCATTGTCCTTTTCATCAGGTTGAAGGGAAGGATAAGGTGGGGAACGGAGATAAAATTGGACAGACAAGTGAACTAAGTAGACACTTCACAAAAGAAGGAATACACATAGCCAATAAATGTATAAAAAAAAGTTCAACATCACTAGCAATCAGAGAGATCCAAATCAAAACTACTCTGAGATTTCACCTAACCCCAGTTACAATGGCAATCATTAAAAACACAAACAACAACAAATGCCAGGGAGGGTGTGGAGAAGTGGAAACTCTATTACATTGTTGGTGGGATTGCAGATTAGTGCAACCACTTTGGAAAGCAGTATGGAGGATCCTCAGACAAACAGGAATAAACCTACCATATGATCCAGCAATACCACTCTAGGGTATCTACCCAAAAGAATGGAAACCAAACTACCAGATTAATGCATGCATATCTGTGTTTACAGCCACACAATTCACAATTGCCCAACTATGGAACCAGCTAATATGTCCATCAACAGACAAATAGATTATAAAACTACCCATAGTAGATGGGTAGTAGATATGGACACAACGGGTTCTCTTTTTCTTTTTTCTTTCCAACTTAAACCCCTTCCCTTTGCCCATACTCTGTTTGAGTCTTTGGGACCAGAAAACAAAGAGGATACAAAGGACAACTGCGATGCTGGAGGAAGATGGTAAGATGTGTTCGTAAGGGGCAGGTATGAGCATGGGCAAGAGTGCCCAGGCACGTATCCATCAGCATGAGGTGGAGAATGGAAAGGACGCACCTTTAGAATAGGAATGATGTCTTTGCCTTTCCTATTTGTATTGCTATCCAGAGCAGCCATTGAGTCCACCTTTAGTGCCATGAGTAAGTCAGATAGTGCACAGGCTGCTGACCTCTGATCATGTGTCTCCACACATTTGCCTTCCTGGTCCAGTCACTGTGTCTTGTCTAAGACAATGTCTGCTTCCTGACTCCTGGTCTCTGTCATCCCAATGCTGCAGAGTCTCCTCTCATAATCGTTTGCAATCTAGTGGTCCAAAGACTAAGTTTGGCATGCAGATGAGTTGGGGGAGAGGGTCTTGGCCTTTTTCCCTCCTTAAATGTGAACCAAAGTAAAAATCAAGCTATTTCACATAGAATCCAAATTTCTGGCTTCCTCTGGGGAACTGAAATATCTCATAAATCTCATAATCCTGGCCTTATTATTCCGTAAGGTACAACTAGCTGGGGCTGAGGAGGCCGGCATTTCTATTCCATTCAATTGTATTCCATCACTTACATAACATCAGCAGACACACTAAAGGCAGAAAAACTTCATTCACGAAAGCCACCTGCTTGACCCCATGTCGGCAGTAACCCCATCTTGGTGAAAGGTGAGACTCCACATGTAGAGACGACCTGAGGGGAAACACATAGGCCCCCTTCAGAGTTCAGCCAGCCCCAAATGTTCTGCTCCTCATCTGCCTAACTGTCTCCAGGACCTCAGGCTATCAACTATTTCCCCTTTCCCATTTCTTCAGTTTGCTTCTCCATCGACTTTCTCCCATCCATGGGGAAACCATGTTTACCATCTTAAAAGACAAGCAAAGCACTTCCCTTGATATTTTGTTTCCCTGACTTATCCCCTTTTTTACATCCAAAACCATTCCTAAAAAAAATAACTGTATCTTAGCCGGGTGTGATGGCACATGACTGTAATCACAGTATTTGGAAGGCTGAGACAGGAGGATTGCGGGTTTGAAGTAACCTCAGCAACTTAGTGAGACCCTGGTTAAATTTTTTTTTAATTTAAAGGGATTATGGTGTAGATTGGATGTAGAATGCTGCTTGGTTTAATATCAGGAGAAGGAGGAGGAAGAAGAGGAAGAGGAAGAGGGAGAGGGAGAAGGAGAAGGAGAAGCAGAAGGAGAAGGAGAACAGCAGCAACACAACGACTATCTCTTGCTCTTTGCAATTCTTCACCACCCTCCACTTTTCATGCTACTTCAATGTGGCCCCAACAGATCTCAGAAACTACCTTCACTTACATCACCAGTGACCTCCTATTTCCTACCCCACAGACAGTTTTTATTCCTTGCTCCATTAACCCTGCTGCAATATCTGACATGATGACCAGTGACTTCTCTCCTGCAATTCTCTTCTTTCCTAGATCCCAAGGTAAAACTGTATCCTTGTTTTTATTCTCATTTTCCAATTTCATTGAAGATTTAAAACATTTTTAAAAATTTCGACATAAGCTTGTAATCCCAGCATTCGGGAGGCTGAGACCGGAGGATCCCGGTTCGCGGCCAGCCTCAGCTACCTAGTGAGGCACTCCGCAACTTAGTGAGACTCGGTTTCAAAATAAAGAATAAAAAATAGGGCTGGGGGTATAGCTCGGAGGTAGAATGCCCCTGAGTTTAATCCCCAGTACCACCAAAAAAAAAAAAAAAAAAAAAAAATTTCGACATAAAATAATTACATACTTTCTAAACATAAACATTATTTCCTATTCTTTTGATGCTTCTTTGGATAAAACTTAAAAACGTCATCCTATTTTTGAAATGATAAAATATATGTATGAGTCCATTTTCTGTTTCTATAACAAAATACCTGAGGCTGGGTACTTTACAAAGAAAAGTGGTTTAGATTATTATTCTGGTGTCTGAAGGGTCCAAATAACATGGCATCAGTACCATGGCTTTGATACAACATGGCAGAGGAGCAGAAAGGGAAGTGACCAAGTGTAGAATGCACCCAGTATGTAGGATGGCCTCGCTAATGAGAATTAACTCACTCCTCCAGGACACCAGCATTAGTCTCTCCAAGGGCCGTGTTCCCAGTGACCTCATTACCTCACACTGGGCTGCACCTCTTAGCGGTTCCACCACTGGACACCACCACACTGAGAACCAGACCTCCAACCTTTGGAGAATAAGTCACATTCAAACCACAGCAACATCCTCAGAGGCTGAATACGCTTTACAAGGTCATTCATGCAGCCAAGGCAGAGACAGGCGTGAAAGCCTGGCATTTCTGTAATAACACTTCTGCTCTTACATGCTGCTCTGTCCCACCTCCCCATCCTCAGACTTGCTGGTAATTCCTGGGTTGACCTCAGTACTTCTCTCTTCTCCTCTTTCCCAACAATGACCATGGATTCAACAACCACCTTTATGTTGATATTATTAAACCAGTCTACCTCCATTCCAGGCTTTCCTTCCAAGAACTGAATTTGTGTATTATCCTCTGTGTTCTTCATTGATCTTTAGCTTAACATTTATATGATTTCATCCAGCTTATGTGGGTGTGTGAATGTTTTCTATGGGACAATAAAATCCTTGAGAGAATTATATCTTATTATCTTACAACCTCTCTTCCCAGACCAGTGGCTGGCACATTGATACTTAATCAATATTAATCAAATGGGTGAACAAGATATCTAATGGCCGTCTGAACATCTCTACTTAGACCACCCACGCCCCCTTTCCAGCTTTGTCTGTATCTCAATCGCAGTATGTTTCATACTTCACTCTTAATCATCATCCCACTCTAGCTCTGTCTCCAAATTTCCTTATCTTAGAGAACGGTAATAATAGCCACTCAATTATCATAAGCCACAAAACTTAATATTAATTAGTTTCTTTCTTCTCCTCTACATTTAATTGATCAAAAATATTCAATGAATTTCTAACTTTCCTCCTAAAAATTCTTTTCTGTGTGTGTGTGGTATTGACAATTGAACCCAGTGGCATTATACCTCCAAGCTACAAGCCCAGACCTTTTTTATTTATTGTTTCGAAACAGGGTCTCGCTAGGTTGCTGAGAGTCTCACTGCATTGCTGAAGCTGTCCTCAAACCTGCAATCCTTCTGTCTCAGTCTTCCAAGTACTGGGATTACAGGTGTGTGCCACAACTCCTGGCTTCCTAAAAAATTTCTAACCCTCCCTCCTCCTGACATTCATGGTAATACCTTCCACCATTATTCCATTAAGGGCAAATGCAATGACCTGCTCACTGGCTTCCAGTTCCTTTCAGCTCATTCTGCTAAAGCTTCTCTTTCTTTCTCTTTCCCTTTCTCTCTCTCTCTCTCTCTCTCTCTCTCTCTCTCTCTCTCTCTCTCTCTCTCTCTCTCTCTCTCTCTCTCCTCTCTCTCTCTCTCTCTCTCTCTCTCTCTCTCTCTCTCTCTCTCCTCTCCTCTCCTCTCCTTTTCCTTGCTCAGAGTTCTACAACTCTCTTTATGGTAAGTGCAGAATATATCTCCTTAATCTGGCACATGAGGCTCTTGGTGATTTGTTCTTTGCTTACTTGCCCAGATTTCTGTCCATTCCATCTCTCCTAATACATTGCATTTTACAGTTGTGAACCATCACAGTTCTTGGCTCCTCCCCTTCCTCGTAAATTCCCCCCCACACATTGTCTTCCTAGATCTTACACTCTCAGCTAAAACTCTCAGTTCAAGAATTATATTATTTGAGTGGCCTTTCCTATCTCCTCTACACAGATTTACATAGTCGTTATGACAACTATTTCACTTGTGTATTATTTTTATCATGGTGATAATCACATTATAAAGTAATTATTCTTTACCTACATGAATTTTCTTCAAAAAACAGGGCATTGTTATGACAGATTTCATTTCATTGATTTTTACAGCAATAACTTGGATAAGTGACAATGTTTTCTTGATTGTTAGGTAGATGATAAAGTGGATGAGATCCACAGAGGCAAGCACTTGAATCAGAGTCTTGCATTCCTTAACTCCAAACACTTTTTATACCACACCCTAGTTTAAGTATTAAGCAACATTAAGCAGTCAGAGGGGTGATATACCTTAAGTGTCAAGTATTAAGAGCCAAGTACAGTAGGGAGGGGTTATATCACAGGGGAAAGCATACCAGTGCCAGTAAAGAATTCATGTAGAGCCAGTAGATTATGCAAAAGCAGTCCAAAGAGTAATCTCTATTGATTGACAACATGCATTCTACTGCATATAATTAAAATTGATGTGATCATCATCACTAAGTCAACAGCATGGTGCCTTGAGAGTATAAAAAGTAAAGCTGGGCATGATGGCACACACATGTAGCCAGTACTTAGGAGGCTGAGACAGGAAAATTATGGCTTGAAGTCAGCATTAACAACTTAAGGAGACCCTTGGCAACTCAATGAGAAATAAAAAATAAAATAGGGCTGGGAATATAGCTCAGAGATAGAATTCCATGGGATGCAATCCCCAGTACCCCAAAACAAACCAACATAACCACATTAACTCTCTATTCTCTCTCTCACGTTCCCTCTCTCTCTCTCTCTCTCTCTCCCTCCCTCTCTCTCTCCCCCCCCCACTCTAAAATCATATGTATGTATATAGAACAAACATGTTGGAGGGTACCTTGCTTTGTCTCAAAACAGCATTAGGTATGATTAAACTACAGGGCAATGAAAACACAAATTCCATTCAAAAGCACACCTTGTAAATTAATCCCAATGTTCCATTACTGAATTTTATCTTTTTTATTTTTTTTCCTTCAGTACTGGGGATTGAACCCAGGGGCATTCTGCCTCTGAGCTACACCCCCAGTCCTATTTTCATTCTTTATTTTGAAACATGGTCTCACTAAGTTGTGAAGGACTTCATTAAATGGCTGAGGCTGGCCATGAACCCGAATCCTCAGGTCTTAGCCTCCCAAGTACTGAGATTACAAGTATGTGCCACCATGCCCAGCTTGTCTTTTTTAAATTAAGATTTAATACTTTTTATAGCACAATTTCTTACATTTAACTCTGTTATTTTTTTTTTACAAAAACAAGATGGATAATAATTATTTCAGCTTAAATACACATTAGGCTTACTTTGCTAGAAAGCTCAAATTTTCATGGCTACTTATTGACAGAAATAGCCATGATCTAGACAATTACATGTTCTAGACAATTACATGTTCATGGAAGTCAATAGGGAGAATTGAAAAAAAAAAACTCTTTTGTTAAGTGCATAGACAGCTTCTGTGGCCTATTCTCATCTTCAGCTCTTTCTTCCTCCCTTTTACTGCCTAAAACAGAGAGAAAATGCTCAGAAATTGTTATGGTTTGCATTTAGAATGTCCCCCTAGACTTCAGGGAAACAAGAGAGCCATATTGAAGGTGAAGCTTGGTTGCTGGGGAGGTCCCTGGGGGTGTGATTTTGGGAATTATATGTGGTCCCTTTCTCTTTCTCTCTCTCTCTCTCTCTCTCTCTCTCTCTCTCTCTCTCTCTCTCTTTCCTTCCATCTTCCATATGAGAACAGAGCCCTTCTACTTTCTCTCTCTGCGTCATGCCCTGAGTTCTACAAACTTCACCTGACCTCTCATGAACTGAACCCCTGAAATCTCCAGAAATGTGAGCAAACTTCTATCCTCTAAATTGTCATCAAGTGCTTTGCATCATAGCAGTGAGAATGTGGACTGAAGCAGAGGCACAGCTACCATCTCACCAAGATGAGAACAAGTACTTCTTGTGAATGATGGCAAAGTAAAAAAACAGGATCCTGGGTCCCCTGGTGACATATGTAAGCAATTTATATGACCATTGAACTCACCTCTTTAGGACTTATCATGAGAGGTAATAAACCTTCTATTTGGGAAACCAACATGTTGGGTTTTCTGTACTTGCAAGTAAAGTCATTCCTAATTCAAATGGTTTTTTTTTTTTTTTGCAAGGAACACTTTTCAGCTCTATGACAATATGAGAGGATACCAAGTTATCACTTTCTGCTGCTTTGGAAAATCCAATAGTAAAGCTAGAAGATCTTAAAAGAATCTTTAAGACCGTGTCTCCATTTTAGAAATTAGGAAATTAAAATCCAAAATGATACAGAGATTTATTCAAGACCACTTGATTATTGAAGTTTGAGTAAAGTTCTGGTATCCTCAACTCCATTCTGGGATGCTTTCCTGTTTCTCTGAAATTAAAGAGAATTTTTTGCCTTTGAGACTACTGAAATTTTTTAGAGCTTCACTCCAATTCATCATTAATATATTTTGTCAGATGTAAGGTTACAGTGTGAGGTGGAGCCTTAGGAGAAAGATAAGAATTATTAAGGGTTTGGAAAGTAATCAGTTGAGAAAAAAATTACAAATCATCTCTGTATTTTTAAAATCTACAGAAGAATGAGGCAAAAAAGAGTCAACTAAAGTACAAGATGAGCTCTCTTAGAGCACAAGCATTCTCCACGTTGTGCATCCTTTACTGGTGTTTGGAATAACCCTAGGCACATAGAGGATATTTGAAAATTACTAATTAAATGAAATAATAATAAAGAAATGAAGAACCTTACATCACTTAGCTTTCATAAGACTAAGAAAAATGACCTTTCTAACACAAAAAACAATTTTAGGCTAGTTACAAAAGACATTTACAACAGTGAATAATTACATGTATTGACCATGAAAAGATCAAAAAAGAGTCAGAAAGGAAGGGGAGGTTAATCATGAAAGAACAACAGTTCACACATAGTAGATTGCTCAACAGTAGCACAAAACACAGAACATGTTGTGTTCATATATCCAAAATGCTGAGGAAAACAACCATTAACTAAGAGTCCCTTACATATAATTGTAATGCACCACTTTTAAATTCCATACATGGTTAAACTATCATTCAAAAATGAAGACAAAAATAAGGATACTTTTAAACAAAAGCTGGGCATGGTGGTGTGCAACTGTAATTCTAGTACTTAGGAGACTGAGACAAGAGAATCTAAGTTTGAAGCTAATCTCAGCAACTTAGTATGATATGTTTCAAAATACATACACGAAACATGGCTGGGGGCATATTGTGGAGGTAGATTGTGGGTTCAATGCACAGTACCAAAAGGAAAAAAGAATAGAAAAAAAAAGAAAAATAATAATGTTCTTCCACATATTCTTTCTGTTTCAGAAGAATCTGTTGTGTAGAACTGGGTCCCTATAATAAACAGTAGAGTTAAGTAACTGTTTATCAATCAGCTTCCTCTGCCCCTCTCCCTCAATTATAGTGTTTCTACACCCGAAGGACATTTGTCATAACAAACATTCTCATTTCCAAGTGTAACCTTAAAACAGATATTGCCTATCTATCTTTACTAGCTGTTGGCCTCAAAGACTCATGGTCCAGTATATTGGTCTGCTCCACCTCTCAAAGATTTCTCTTAATAGTTATGAGAAGATGCAAAGGAAATAGAAATATGTAACTAGGCATCACCAGGGAAAATAGAAGTGTCTACTGAATTCAACTCATTGAATATTTTCTTTCAATATTCCCCCTAAACATGGAAGTCTTTTCTATGGAGTTTTGAAATACATCTCCATGGGTCAGTCCTGCCTAATAAGTGATCTCCAGGGGTCTAGAGCACATTCATCTTGAATATGAATAAATTCAACTCATATTGTTTACCAGTTTGGTGAATCTCTATTTAGTATTCTTGGCATTATCAGGAATCTTTCTGGGATAAGAGTTGCTAAGAGGACCATTTTCTAATCAGAAACATGCTATAATAACTCTAGTTCTAAGTGCTCACTGCTGCCTCAGGTCATATACTAAGTGACCAGGCTAACACCTATCCATAGCACATCTGATTCAGGGTTCAGTGGAGATCAGATGTGCAAATCACACTGGGTTCCAGAAAGCTCTAGACTGGGCTGCTCAAGGTGGGAATATTTGCCTCTCTGGTAAGCAGTGGAAAGACCCTCTGTGGATTAAGACCTTTAGTTTCTCTTAAAGGATGAATGGATCTTATGAGCCCCACGGAGTCAATAAAAATCTTTATAGCTTTAGTACAGCAGAGTGTCCACCAGCCAATTCTGCGACTTTACTGTTTGTCTTTTGCAGAAATCCATGTGAAACCTCAAATGTTCCTTTTACAAGTTCTTTTGTTACACACACATGTTTTTGGTTAAATTAGTGGTGGTTCAATCTGGAAGAGATATCTGTAATTAGAGTCTGATTTTTGAAGTTTTTTTTTTTTTTTGAAGAGGAGGGTTAGCACATTTTCTATCAACTCTTCATCACAAACAACATACTCTACCTTCATGGAGTGTGATTCAACACAAGAGCTACCAAGATCCTCCAGTATGAAAGTTTCTCCTGCAGCCATATTGTCAAAAAAAAGACTTCAGAAGGTTTTAAGGAACTTTCCTCAAAACTCAAGTGGATACTCATTAAAAAATGATTCATATAATTATTATAGTGTGTTCGCTTTCAAAAGCCACATGCATAATTAAATCTGCGCTTCAGCAGGGCACAGTGGCACACGTTTGTAATCCCATTACTTTCAAACTAAGAGAAATAAAGTGCAAATTTCACTTCTGGTGTAGAAAAACAATTCCTTTTCTTTTACCTTTGTGATGTTGGTATCCAAAGATATTATAAGACAATGGGTCAGCAGCAGATGGCAGAAATGTCACATCTCTTGCACTCCCTAAAACAGAGTCCTGTAGTCCAAGGAAAGAATCAGGCTACATTACAGGCATACTGCATCCTGAGCAATTGAAAAGAAAGGTAATAGAGAAGGAGGGGAATGCGGGGATAAATTCTTTTTCTATTTTAAGTGAGTCTTGCTATAGTTTTTTCTCTGACTCTTGACCTCACCATACTCTACTCCTTTCCCAAGACCATGGTGCCTAAGATTGATGAGGTGGTAAATGGATACCTTAGGTCTTAAGCAAAAATAGAGTATTGTTCTGTACAACTGTATGCTTAGCATTTGATTCCTCAATTGCAAAATAATATTTAAATAATAAAAAACTAAATATACTCATGGGAACATTTTATTCTATGGTTGTATTTATAAAAGTTAAATGCTGGCTATGAAAAACATTGACACAACTTCCTAAAAATATATGCAAAGTTGGTATCTGTTTGCCATTTGTATGAAATATTAAACCAAATTTTTAAAGCAAGTGAGCTATCCCTCTACTGAACTTATATTGTAAGTTGAGATGAGCTATGAGGTTAATAAAACTCACACCAAGATTTTTTTTCAAAAAAAAAAGTAAAAAGTTCTAGAAAGATTCTCAAAGAAATTGCTGATTTCAGAAATCCCCAAAGATAATAGTTGATTTTCTGATGAAACGCTGAACTCAGTGAAGTGATATTTATTTCATATTTCTGGTTAATATTAGCAATACAGTTACTACTAGCAATACTATTAACAGTTGCTCTTAGCTGGCTCAGGTGGGTATTTTTGTAGATAGTCTTTTTTGGCTTAAAGCGGAATTTCTCAACCTCATTGCTATTGATATTTGGACAAAATAATTCTTTGATGTGGGGAGCTATCCTGGACTTTACAGAATGTTGAGCACCATCCCTGGGCTCTGCCCACTAAATACTACTGCACCCACACACACATTTCATGACAATGAAAAAGTCTCTAGATATTATCAAATGTTGTCTTGGAGAGAAAATCATCCCATGTTGAGATACACTGGCTTCACGGTATGCAAAAATAAAATAATCCTAATAGCCACTAATTCTAATCTAATACACAGTTTTGTTTTCAATTCAACAGATCTCAAATGAGCATGGTAGGGGTCGCAATGATGAGTACGGAAGAAATATATAACTCAATAGGCAAAGAGTCAATTATATAAATAATGATAAGTAAAGCAAACTATGGTAAACAACATAAAAAATATCTTTTCTACCACTTCATTAAATTAAGGTAGCTTGTTCATGCCTTGAAAGGGAATAATTCACATAAAAACATATTTTCTGAAGATGGTGACGGAGTGAGACACGTCTCAAGAGGCGCTGTGAGCTCGATTCAAATCAGTCATGGAACCAGCTTTTTGAAAGAAGAAAAAAGCAACAAAAGGGTGAAAAACGCTGCAAAAACTGGAATACAGCTGAGCAGAACCCGGAAGGCCGACCAGGGAGAGCAAAGAAGCCTGTCTCCACGACCCTGGCGCCACACCGCCAAGTGGAAGCCACCATTGAGCTGGCCCCCGGCGTGGGGTCTACTAAGAAAAAAATATACAACAACCCTCTGCACCCCACCTGCCAGAGCTGGAGGGAGCGATGCCTGAACTCCTCATCCCAGCCAGGCGGCATTTCGAGGCACCTTCGACAGAGACCAGAATGCGTGGTACGACCAGCTTAAGCCCGCGCAGGACCATCCCAGATCACCTCTCCCCACAGAGCCGGAGCAGAGATACTTGAATCCAAAGCTTGAATCAAAACTGCCGCAGGAACAGCTTCTCAACGGAAGGAAGGAGAAGCAAATCAGCTTAAAAGTGAGTAAAGAAATGGGCAGTTGGTCGGAATCTAAGGAGCAGACCAGGGAGAACGGGGGAGCCGGCGCGTGCGCAGCAGTAGCAGCCGCCATCTTGTCAGCCACCCACAGCAGCTGAAATCTGCCCAAAAGATCTGCAGAGGCCAAACCAGGTCTGTCCTCACAAACTTGCAGGGATTTTTATTCTGCTTCTTGCTGACGTTTCTTGTTTTCTGGGGTTTTTTTGCTTTGTTTTGTTCCGTTTTTACTCTGTTTTCACTTTGCATTGCTTCAATTTATGTATGTTTGTTCGGAGGATTGGTTGCTTTTTAGCTTTTGCTAGATCCTAGAAGTCAACACCTGAAACCCACCAAAGAGCAGGCAGAAGAAATACCAGAGTAATTGCAACTCAGTACAAGATACCATTCACAGAGAGAAAATAAAAATAAGAAACCTACAAATTCAGGGAAACCATGCAAGAGCAGCAAAGTTATAAATTTAAGAACAGGGAAACCATGAGAAGGAGAAACACAAAAGAAACAATGAGTCAACACAACCCCACAATAACAGAACTCAATGACACTGACTGGCAGAGCTTACCAGAAGGACAATTCAGATCTTTAATAATAGAAGAGATACAAAACTTCCAGAAAGAATGCAGAGAGAGCTGGAAAGAAATAAAGGAACAAATAAACAAAGAATATGACACCATGAGCAGGAACCATAGTGAAGACTAGAGGGAAGTGAAAGATGTGAAAGAGGCAATAAGAGAAGTGAAGGCATCAATACAAACTATAAACAATAGATTAGACCATATGGAGAGCAGAATATCACTCCTAGAAGATGACCATTCCAAAAATGAATCCATTATACATAATCTAGAAAAAAAAATTCAACAGTATGAATCTGACATCGATGAGATCTGGGCCAATTTTAAAAGAGCTAATCTAAGAATAATAGGCATAGAAGAGGGATTAGAACTTGAAACTAATGGAATAAACAACCTTTTCAAAGAAGTAATATCAGAGAATTTTCCAAACATAGAAAGAGAAATTGGTACACAGGTGCAGGAAACATATAGAACCCCCTTCAGACAAGACCAAAGAAGAGGTTCACCATGCCACATAATAATCAAGATGACTAATGTAGAAGCTAAGGAAAGAATCCTAAAGGCAACAAAAGTTAAAGGCCAAGTAACATTTAGAGGCAAACCAATTAGAATCACTCCAG